>QANY01009677.1:1197800-1244115 GCA_003255025.1 Datisca glomerata
GAGAGAGATAGAACAGAGAGGGGGGAGAGAGAGAGACATAACAGAAATCATTTACCTTAATTAATGGAAGATAATTGTTAAAGAAGAAACGAGATGAAGTAGCAAGCAAAAATGGGCTTTCGTTGGGTGAAGAAAACTTCAAAAGAATTAAAGATGTGCATTAATATAAAAATGGGAGAGAGAGTTGTAGGTGGTTACACGGATTAACTTGAGATAACAAAAGAGAGATTTGAGGGAAAGTGGTTGGGAGAGAACATAGAGGAAACAAATAGGATGACTTAAGGTGTAAGTGCATATATGGCGTGAGTGAGTTCTAAATTACAAAAATACCCTTTATTAAATACTTCGGTATTACATTTTTACCCCTGTAAAGACATTTTTTGTTGTGGTGACTTCATCACTCAATCAAATGATTTTGAAGATCCCAGCGATCTTATCTCCTGTTTGCAAGTTAAACAAGGCTATCTATGGTTACATTTTTTGTTGTGGTGACTTCATCACTCAATCAAATGATTTTGAAGATCCGAGTGATCTTATCTCATGTTTGCAAGTTAAACAAGGCTGTCTATGGCTCTAAGCACGCTCATAAACCATGTTATGTTGATTCATAGTATGTCACTATAATTAGGCTAGACATTGCCTACATTATGAATAAACCTAGCCAGTTCTCCACTGTCATACTTCTCTTCACTGTGTAAGTATCTCAAGGGCACTCTTTATGTTAGTCTCACTATGAAACCTTCTCTCTTGTTCGATTTGAAGGTTTTTCTTATGCAAATTGGACTAGCAGCCCCAATGATAGAAAGTCTAGTACGTGTGGGTATGTTGTCTACCTTGGAGAGCGTTTAACTTATTGGTCATCAAATAAGTAACATGTGATAGCTAGTTTTGATAGAAGAGCTCCTGCTCACACTCTTGTTGAAATCAGTTGTTGGATTCATTCCTATGACTAAAATGCATTTCTCTTCCTTCAGTTCTCCAATTATCTGGCGTGCTAATGTAGGTGTTGCTTCATTAGCTTCTAATCCTTTCTCCTAGAAGAAGCATATAGACATTTATGTCCACTTTGTTAGGGATGAGATGTTGGCAAAGAAACTTGACATCATATACATACCCTTGCAAGATCGAGTTCGTGATCTAGTACCGAACCATTCACTGACAATCAGTTCAGCCAACTTAGAGAGAAGCTCAATGTGGCTGTCACCCCCTTTTTTTTTGGTCAAAAGGCAAATTGCACCCTCTTTCGCTTGGAGGGATGTTAGGGATTCTATAACTTCCGCCGAATCAGCCTCAGCTCAAAGTCAGCATGCCCTCTCATCACAGACAGCATGCAATCTTAAAAGAAAGCCACATCAGCACCTTATACGGTAGGAAATGGAGGTGCATGCCTACTCAGCAACACACACCAAAAGCACATTTAGCTAATTAATCCATAACTAATTCAACATTCCCTTGTAATTAATCCATATGTCATAATATAAACTTGGCCTGCAAGGCAATTTATTAAACAAATAATACAACAGTACAGTTTTATTCAACAAAGATCGCATCCCTCTACTTTTAAACTAAAACCATGTGTGATTTCATTTTTCTTTATCAATGTATCTTCCTAATTGGGGAAAACAGAGCTGGTGATCACTAAGAATTGAATTTGCAGGTGCTGTGGTAAGCTTGAGTATGATGTTTCTTATCATATGTTTTACCAAGAACTAATGAACATTCAGCATGGTGATGGAATTTAGGCATGATGAAGTTCCAAACAACTCGGAAACTTGATTTTAAGTTCACGCGAATAGTTAACGCTAATCCCTCTCCTGATTCTAGCATGTCATCCATGCTTCGTCCTGCTCCATACATCGGCTTATTGTTCGTTCCCACGTATAACCGAAACAATGTTGATCCACTCTCCGCATACAATTTTTTACCCTTCAAATTAAGCAAAAGTAAATGTGTATTAACATAAAAGTTAGTGACAAGAAAAATTGTGCTTGTGTTGCATATAATTTAACAAATACATTAGTAAATAGGAGTTATGATTTGGTGATTAAAGCCATAGTCAAGCGATTTGCTTGAAAAAAGTTTACTTACATATGATGTTGCAAAAGAGAGATGACCAAATGACATCTCCAGAAATGGCGGATTAATATGAAGGCCGAAGAGCTTAGACTTGTTCTCTACTAATAAACCTATTGAACAATTACAGGTGAGGATCTTGGTTGCTACACCTGTGTGATCCACTCCCTCTCCAAGCTTGAAATCATGGATTCCTGCCACCTGTCACATAATATAATGATATAGGAGAAGGAAAATAAAGAAAAAACGGAAGCTTTTAATTCTCGTGCAAATTCATGGCAATGTTATGTGTAGTTTTTCATATTTATTTCTTTATATCCATGTATCTAAAATAACAAAAAAATATCAATAAATTTTTTTGCTTTCCTCATAGTTTAGAAAATTCTAAACTTTATTTTTTATATATGTTTTTTTTAAATTGTCGTATATTGAAACTATAACTTTATGTCACAACCAAACCTGACACTATTTTTGTCAATCCCTCACTGCACTAACTATTTTAACTCTCAAATAAGACAATTCTATATTATTTTTCTCCTAAATTATCTTCGTTGCTTCTATCGTCACCATTATCCATTATCGTCCTCTTTACGTCTGTCACCGTCCTAGGCGATCGCTAAGAAGTTTGACGCATAATCAAACGTAAAGAGAGATGAAAAATCTATGGATAACCTGATCCTAATGAGGATTTCACATTCATGTCTCATATCTCCATAAATGGGGAATGAGGTCGGGGTGAGGTTGACACATATAGAAGCGGGGATGGGGATGGGGTAAGCTGCCCTGCCTACACCCTGCCCCATTGACATCCTTACCCTATAATTTACTTTGCATGTATTTGAGACTAATAAAACATCAACCTATAAATAATACATTAATTAATCGGTCAAATAAAATTAAATTTAAAAATATTATTTAGTCTAAAATTTCTCTTTATTTTAGGGGGATAATTTTTTTTCATAAACACACGAAAGTGTGATATGCAAATTATCGTGCATGAGAAAAGGAGAATGGCAACCGGCTTTATAATAAAGACAAAAGAATGTTATAAAAACAATAATATATATGGAAAAGAAAAGAAGTTGAATTAGTTGTGATTTATGAAAAAAAATTGCCATTCACACTGTCATACTGTCACATCATGAATTCCAATCATATTAACTCGCTGTTATAATCTTAAAAAAAAATAGTTGTTATTTATGAAGGAGACAAGAAAACGTATGTATACATACCTTAACGGACAATTTGGGTGATGGTGGTTTCGTGGTAATGTAAAAGACAAGAAGTGCAATTCCCATACTGACCATGGCTCTCCAGCACAACTGCAAACAAATCCAAGGGCACGGATCTGAGTTTCGGTACGTAAAGTATTTCTTCCACAGCCCCCTATTATTTTTCTCATAAAACGCATCTTCTTCATCATCATCACGACGACAAGCATGATCATCGTCACCATCACTACTCCCAACTACGATCAAACGGGTCTCACCATTATCGGTCCCAGTGTAGTGGCTACCAGCGTCGTAGGGGATCCTTTTCTCGCGCAAGAAGGAGTGGTTGGATCCTCTAGAGGAGTAGTGGGAGAGAGTGATACGAGAGGCATCGGAATTAGTTGGGTGGATTGGTACGTGGTTGGTGATGAACGGTCCAGATTGGATGGGAGAGTGGAAGGTGGAATCGGGTGGGTTTCTGACATCGGTGCTGTTTGCATGGGAGATGGTGGATGGGCTTTGGACGTAGTATGGGCATTGGTATGCATGGAATAAAACCTCCTGGTCTTCAACTCCTTCCATTAATTCTAGGGAGAGAGAAACAATGAGAGAGAGAGAGAGAGTTTCTCTTACATGGGGAAGGGTATGGGAGGAGGGTTTTTAAAGTGGAAAAGATAAGTTAATTTCTGGGGTTGCCGTAGCTTTAGGCTACGATCCAGTCGTTTAATTACTAGTTAGCTAGAGCCTTATTATTCTTTCTAGAGGGTTATTTTGGGAACAAATAATTTTAGAGTGAACTAAGTAATTGATTAAGTTTTGAGTAATTACGTGATGTGACAATCACTTATAAATTGATATTTGATGACTCATTAAGATGAGTTGATAAAATAAATTATAAATTATTATCACATCAATTTGTTATTTAAACTTAATCAATTACTTGATCAGTGTAGAAATATTCTTTTAGCAATCTAAGATGATCATTATCTTTCCCTTATAATGCCTTTATGGGGGGATTTAAAATGAAGTTATAGAAAAATAAATAAATTAGGGAAACGATGTTGATAATACATCCAAAAGGAATTGAATTTCGGTCAAGATATTTAATTGTAGTATTCAACACTTTTGTTGTATAAATATCTGAGAAAAAATATTTCAAAACCATTTAAAAATAGAATAAGAACACTTTCGAGAAAACTTGTCAAATGATATTTATCCGTTGAAGAAATTGTATGTAGTTATGGCATATGGAGAGATTTTACAGTTCGTTGTAAAATAAATAAAAGTGTTTTCAAGTTCATTTAGTAAATGGTTTAAACTAAAAATTTAAAATAAACCTTTTTGAATATTCAAGTTTTCTAAAATTGCAAAAACACTAAAATTGACTCTTTTACATCAAAATTAATTTAAAATGCTTCTAAATGCATAAAAACAATTGAATCACATATGTTCTCGAAATTATACTTAGTATAATAACCATCAATTAAAAAATACTATTACAGTTCATCGCTAGCATATTCAAAATCGCTGTAAAATACTTGTCTTTAATTAAAAATGTCATATTTAATTCTATGAATTACAAAGGCATGTAAATAGTAATTCAATGACAATTATTATGGGAGACCAAAGTATATATAGAGCCAAATAAAAAGAAAATCAAATCCGAGAATTACGGGAGAGCCTCATTCCTAGTAATGCTAGCTTTACACCGAAATGCTGTTGTCTTGATGTTTCTTACATCAATAAGAATGATAACAAAGTAAGCACGCTTTAAACAATACAATTATATGTCTCTGCTTTTCATCTCTTTTAATTTTTAAATTAACATCAACTCATCAGGAAGGAAATGTGTTCTAAGTTATGCTAATTATTAGTTTGATTATATATGTTATAAACGATTTGTTTTTTAAATTTTGTCAATGTACTCTAAAATTACATCAGAAAAGAAGAAAAAACGAGGAGGGTAAACGTCATAATTATTGGCATTTTTCAGTTATTCAAATACTAGTGATAAGATGAGTTTATATAATAATTAAGGACTCACATCGCATAATAAGGTTATGAGTTCTAGTCATAATTTTCTCCAATCCTCGTAAACTTATAATTTAACTAAAAAAATTCGAGCACTAGCTTCTTCTTTTATAAACGCATGATTGGTTTTTTGTTAATGTAAGTATATTATTATAACCAAGAAAATAACAAATACGTAAAAGAATATCTCTAGGAATATGTATTGATCGTTGGTTACTGCCCTATTGCTGGCTAAGAAAGATATGAGGATCTAATTCATTCTAATTAATGAGAATTAAATAGAAAAATATTGCTTGCTAAGAAAGATAGATGAAGGATTGAATTAGAAGGGTGGCCACGTATGGTCATGATGGTACAAGACAATAGTGCAAAGATTGAATAATCTAATGTAAATAGAGAAGTAGCTTTTGCTTTTACATCAAGACATCATGATCATATATGCACTTACCATCATCACCCCAAATGTTCCCTTTCCTTTCTCATAACTTATGGTTTCGACTTCGATTATTAACTTTTACTACATTTTACATTATTATAAACCCTTCACTATTTATTCAGTCAGTGGATTAAATTATCTAAGAAAATTATTGTTACTTCAAAAATTTTAGTTAAATTATAATTGAATCTCAGAATATATGAGAGATATATAAGGACCTTTGTTGATTTAAGTGATATAGAAAACCAAACATGATTACAAATTAATTGGGACCATAATATTCATTTATTTTCTCACATCTATATTTAAACACTTTTTTATCATTCTTATATTTTTCTAGTAATTCCCCCTAATCAACCGTAGTAAATCATTGAGGGATAGGATTGAAGAAAAGAAAAGACAGCTTTTTCATAGGAAAATTTGAACTCCACTGACAAGAAAAATACACAAGATGGTTGATCTAGTACAAACATTGATAACGGTTTCATGATGACCCAATACCCTTATTTATGATGAATTGATAAATGATTTTTGAGAACCAAAAAGTTTAATTTTTTTGAAGAATCTTTTCCACGATTACCTCATACAACTCAATTACAATCCCTGCCTACTATATTAAAAGAAGATTAAAATGAATAAACTTTTTATTTTTTCGTTTTATCCTTCAAGTCTTATTAAATATAGTATAAGATTAAATTTTTTATTTAATTTATTTTTAATTCAATTCACTAATTATTTTTTTATTTAATTTAATATTTTATATTATTATATTATTAGGAATGCAAATGATCATGTATAAGATTTTAGAGATCCTTACATTATAAATATTATTCCAGTCAATAACAATGAGTTATTGTCTTCTGTAATATTTTGTTGTTGTTTAATCGGGTCATTGTTCGAGACCTAGGATTTTTTTAGTTTTATAATAAATGTAATTTTCAATGTCCATTATCCGTAGTAAAATAGTTTATCATATTTAATTTTTTCTTTTCAAATAATTTTTTTAGTTTCTTTTAATCTTATCTTATGATATAAATTTGTTAGGATCGTGTGTTCTTTACCTAAAACAATCTTGCAGATAATTCATCATCTCGAGATGATTAATTGTGAATAAGAGAAAATTACCATTATTATTTTATTTTGTTTTCGATTTATGACATTTTGAAAGCTAATATATTTATTTCAACGTTAATAACGATTTTAAAATTTATTGTATAATTTTAAAATTCTTCAACACGTTCGTTCGAAGCACGTGCTTTTCGACTATATACTAAAAGGGACTTAAAGGGGATAAACTTTGCATTCACCTTTTTATACTTCAAATCTCCTTAAAATATAGTACAAATTTGAGTTCTCACATATTTTCTCATTTAATATAATTCATGTAATGGATTATTATTTTTACTCAATAATAATTGTCTAGAAATAGTTTGTAAAATTAAATATTTTTGTAACAGAATGCAAATAGAAACATAAATATCCATAAAGATGGAATTTTAAGTTATAAAATTAAATATTATATTATATTTTTATGTTATCAGAACATGAAAGTTCATATAAATGAATTGAGAAAGATATTTTAAAAAAGACGAATTATCTCTTAGTATGATAGAACCTAACAAATTGACGAATAGTCATTTTATAAATTATTCAAATGTTAATTTTATATAATAAAATTTTAACAATATTATTAACAAGCTAATGTACTTATTATTACTGTTATTTTACTTAAATTTAGTTTTATAATATTTTAAAAAATAATGTATGTATTACATTATTATTAATTTTAAATTTTACGTATCTTTTAACTTGCCTAACACATGTGAAGCACGTAGTTGTCGACTAGTTTGCAATAAATAAGATTTAATTAAAGCTAAAACAGTACTAAAATTGAATTTTAACAATTTTTTTAAGTGAAGAAAGAAAACAATCCTAGCAATTTACATAATGTTAACTTTGTTTCCTATTGAACGGACAAAGATTCTCTATTAGGCCACCTGTGCAAAGGAAGACCAATCAGAAGGAAGCACTGAGCTTGCCGTCGTGGCAAACCGGAAAATATCAATCAAGACCGTTAATTCAATCGGACGGCTAAGGTCAATTTAGTTATTAATATAGATAAACTCGATTTTAGGAGAATATTCTGATAATCTCAGATTTTTTGGAGATTCGGTTTGATTTTGTGATCAATGGGAAGCCTATAAATAGAGGCTAATTGTAAACCAAATTCACTCAATACAAAGAGAGCAATTATTCATATTGCTTGCGTTAGTTCTCTCTATTTAATTTATTCATTATTATCGAGTGTGAAGAACTTTTCCTTTACATTTTGTTGCTTTCATTAAGAGCTAAGAATTAACTCGAGATCATAGTTCAAAGTGCCTCGCACCAGATCACACGCTACACGAGAAATGAGAAACGATGCCAACGCTGCCATTAATCCCGCAAATTCACCCGCACAGCCCACAGGAGTACAAGACATGATCCAGACTATCTTGACTAGGATACAAGGCATGGAATATCGCAATAGTGAAGCACTGTGAAACGCGTGACAAACTGTGCAAGATCATATTGTTACGCTACAGCGGGAATGGTCGAGACGAGAGTTGAAGTAAGCCAGAGGACTGTGGCGAGAGAACGGGAGGAAGGAAACCATCAAAATGAGGAACGTAGGGAATGGGCCACTAAAAACCCAACTTGAGCGCTAGTCAAAATGTCCTTCGCGAGGAAACAAAAGTCACATCTCGCAACTACTGAAAATAAGATGGAGGTGAGAATTGTCTAGCCGAACTGATCACAAAAAAGGCTGTAGAAAATATGCTGGAATGTAAAATGCTAGAAATGAGGAAGCTGGGGGTTACCGGAGTAACAAACCTGGAGACGCGACTCAATCCCCTTTGTGCCCAGAAAATTTGGTGGCCACTGTACCAAAAAAGTATGTTTCTCCCAAGTTCAAGTGCTATGAAGGAAAAACGGATCTCGTAGATCACCTGCGCCGTTTTAGACAAATGATGGCACTGCATTAGCATGAGGATGAGTTAATGTGCAGAATGCTTCCAACAAGCCTGGACGGTAACACATTAAAGTTATATCACTATTTACCTTCATGTTCAATTGATAATTTTGCTAAAATGTGTTCTGTGATTTTGGAATAGTATTCCACTTACCGGATAGTGATGGAAGATTTGGAGTACCTGTTAATAATTACAATCAGAAAGGGTGAGTCGTTATGCGATTACACTCATCGCTTCAAAGATGAGATGACAAATGTAGAGAATTAGGATGACCATGTGGCAAGACTAATTTCACGAGGCCTGCACCCGGACTCACAGCTGTTTGGGGATCTGTCCAAAAATAAGCGACTAACGATGGCGGAAACTTTCCTCCGGGCGCAAACATACATTACTCCGGAGGAAGAAAAGAAGAGTATGTAGAAGTTAGCAAAACAACAGAGTTCTAGGCAGCACCGAGATGATGGAAATTTGAGAACGGGAAAGCACGAGATTGATATAGTAAAAAAGAAGATGGAAGAGAAAAGGAATGATATCGAGAAAAAACTCAGATTTGCGGTAGGGTTCACCCCTGGGGAAAAATATACACCCCTCTGACTATATCGGTGAATTAAATTCTCAAAATCATCAAGCATAAACCCTGGCTAAGGCGACCACCTCCACTCGTGAAGGAGCCGAATGAAAGAGACAAGGATAAGTTCTGCCATTATCATCGGAGTGTTGACCATGAAACCAGAGACTATTACCAATTGAAATAATACATTGAGAGACTCATGCAAGAGGGACACCTGAAAGAATTCATTGTAAGAAGGGATCAATCTAGAAGGACTTAAATGAAGAGTGCCCAGGGAAAAGGAACCATTGAGGATCATGGATACAATTATTGCCTTGACGGAATCGAAAGACACCTCAAGAAAAGTGAGGAAGATCTACTATAAGAAACCAACTCTCTAGGTGAACAACAATCCGGAAGGAACACGTGATAGTATACTGATCATTTTTTATGAGGAAAATGGAAAGTATGAGTGACACAATTACGCATTGGTAATCCCAATTCAAATCGATATTTGTCTGTTACAGAGGGTTCTGACTGATGACGGGAGTTTCGTCAACATACTTTATCATTCGATAATACTTGAAAAGATGGAAATAGACGCTTCAAAGCTCTGTAGTGTTGGACAACCACTCATCGGTTTCAACGGGACCATAACCCACTCTAAAGGAATTCTATCATCCTTGTGCATGTAGATCCGTTAAATCACGTCTCAGATTTCATAGTGATTTCCACACTGTCGCCATATAATGTAGTACTGGGAAGAACGTGGATTCATAAAACGAAGGTTGTCCCGTCCACATATCATCAAACACTGAAGTATCCATCACCACAAGGAGTACAGACCATTAGGGGATACCAGGCATCTGCCCGTTGGTGTATAGTGATAGCACTTGATTCTGCAAAGAAAATTGAAGCGTTCGTTCATAACAATGGGAAAGAAAAAGCTGAGTAATAGCAACTAAATGAAGATGAACCATACGAGAGCAACCTGAGGTGTGAGGCCAGCAGTAGAATTGAATCCGTAGACCTTTGAAACAAAAAAACAACAACAATAGTTGTAGAATTAAATGAAGGGGAGAAGACAGAGCTTACAAAGTTTCTCAGAGAGAATGTTGACATTTTTGCCACCACTGCAGCGGAAATGCCAGGTCTCGATGAAAAGATAATTTGTCATCAATTAAATATGGATTCTTTTGTGAAACATGTGAAGTAGAAAAAATGATCTTTCACACCCGAAAGGAAAGCGGCCATTAAGGGCTTGTTTGGTAGCTCGTACTGTACAATACTAAAAGTAGGAGAGTACTATTTTAGTATTGTCTGACGTTTTGTAAAAATATGGAGCTCGTACTAGTTAATACGGTGTGACTCTTTAGTCCCTTCCTTTTAGGGGGTACTACACCGGACTAAGAAAAACAAAGCTATTTTTTAATTTAAATTTTAAAATGATTTTTTAAATGATCTTTCTATTAAAATGATTTTTTTTAATTTATATCTTACAAGAACTTCACTCACTAACAAAAATAATTTTTGAATTTTTGAAAGGTGTAAAATTAATTACTTATGACTTACTTTTACCAATTTTCAAAGTCATTTACTATCTTTTTCTTCTTCTTTTTTTTTTGAATTTTTAGAGCATCTCAATCATATGAGTGGTTCAGTAATCATTTATATATTTTAAATGACTTATTTTGTGTATTAAAAATTCAATGAATTTTTTTTCTAATTTCAATATTTATAACTATAAATTATCACTATCTTAAAGTTTATTTTATAGTTGAAAATGTAAAATAATATATTAATGAATTTCAAATAGACTTTTGTGGATCAAATCATAGAAAACAGTTTTACAATCTAGTACTATAATGTGCCAAACATATATAAGTGTTACAATTTTTTAACTAATACAACACCAAATACTGGACAATATTATTTAATCCAGTACAATACAATATAGTACAGTCCGATAGATTTAGTACAGTATTATTCAGTACTATTCTAACTGCCAAATGAGCCCCAAATGAGTGGTTGAAAAGTTACTTGAAGCCAGGTTCATCAGAGAAGTTTTCTATTTGGAGTGGCTAGTAAACATTTTTATGGTAAAAAATAAGAGTAGAAAATGGAGAATCTGTGTGGATTTCACAGATTTGAATAAAGCTTGTTCAAATGATGATTATACGATGTAGAGAATTGACCAGATGATGGACATGACATCCGAACACGAACTCCTGAGCATCATGGATGCATACTCCAGATATAATCAGTTGAAAATGTTACAATCTCATCAAGAAAAAATGTCTTTTATTACTGATTTTGTGATATTTTTCTATACTGTAATGCCATTCGGTCTAAAAAATGCAGGGGCAGCATACTAGAGGTTAGTCAATAAAATTTCTAGATATATTTTGGGAAAATGATGGAAATCTACGTTGATGACATGCTCGTAAAAATTGGAGGAAAGAATAGACCCAATCTAAAACCTGAAGGAGGCTTTCTCTGCCCTATGAGAAAGTAACATGAAGTTAATCTAGAAAAATGTACTTTTGGAGTGGCAGTTAGGAAATTTCTCGAACATCTAGTTAATAGCAGAGGATAGAGGTCACTTATGATCGAGTCAAAGTAATTATGGGAATCAAGTCGTCGTAAACTAAGAAGGAGATTTAAAGCTTGACGGGAAAATTAGCTAAACTGAATAGATTGGCAAGGTCAACCGATAAGTGCATACCGTTTTTCACCAAACTAAGAAAAATTCTCAACAACGGTGGGACAAGAATGAAAAGAAGCGTTGCAAAAGATTAAACAGTACTAGCCTATCCTCTGTTGCTATCTAAACCATTACTAGGCGAGGAACTTTTTCTTTATCTCGCAGTTTAAAAAATGGTTGTTAAGGCGACATTAGTCAGACCAGAAGGAGAGTATCAAAAGTCAGTCTATTTTGTTAGCAAAAGTCTCGTGGTTGCGGAAACTAGATACGTGAAGATGGAGAAACTGGTACTGGCATTCATTGTTGGGGCAATGAAGTAAAGGCATTATTTTCAGGCGCATACGATCAATGTGGTAACAGAATTCCCCATGAGAAGTCTTCATCATTCCCCGGGCGATGGAGCTTGGAGGATATGACATTTAATACGCATCGTGGACTACAATAAAGGCATAGGCTCTGATAGATTTTATTGTTGAATTCACTTACAAAGACGGACAACATGATTTCATGACAATAGAACCAAGGGAAGGCGCATGGACTTTATTCATAGATGGGGCCTCAAATCACTGAGGGGCAGGAGCGGGAGTCCTTGTCCAAACCCGATATGGTGAAACGTTTGAGCATGCATTATGCTTTAGTTTTCATGCTTCAAACAATGGAGAAGAATAGGATGTGTTGTTAGATGGACTACGCCTCATCAACGAGTTTAAGATAACAAATATTAATTATTTTTGCTATTAGATGTTAGTTGCTAATCAGGTCTCACGAAAATACAATGCCAAAAATAGCAGAATGGCAGAATAAATATAATATACGAAGGAGTTGTTACAAATGTTCAAAAGATATGAGATCACTCAAGTACCAAGAACGAAAAACTCTAGAGCAGACACCCTTGATAATTTGGGATCATCAGTCCTTCTCCCCTTCAAAAGAACGATTTCTGTTGAGTACTTAAACGAGCCTAGCACAAAGACGCTGTACAGGTAGAAGCTAGAATCACAATGGGAGACAACGAGTATGATTGCCCGATATCTTCTCAACAGAGATCTCCCAACGAACAAAATTTAAGCTTGAAAGCTTCAACAACAGAGTGCAAGGTACACTCTGATTGTTGGGAAATTATATGGAAGGTCTTTTTCAGGTCCATTTCTCAAATGTCTTTCAACGACGGAGGCCAAGTATGTACTAGCAGAAGAACACGAAGGTATTTTTCGTAATTGTTCGAGCGGAAGATCTTTCACCAATAAATTACTAAATGAAGGGTACTAGTGGTAAAAAATGCATGAAGAAGTGATATCCTTCATAAGAAGATGCGACAAATGTAAACGTTTACTCATGTTCCAAGAATGGCCCCTAAAGAGTTGCAGACGTTGATAAGTCTATGGTCGTTCATGCAATGTAGGATTGATATTGTCAGGCCACTACCGATGACTCCCGCCCAAAAGAGATTAATGCTGGTTGCGACAAACTACTTCATCAAATGGATTGAAGCAGATGTTGGTTGTGAGACAACGAAATATACTGTGCACAACTGTAGTGTCGTCTGACACTATAGAATTGCACCACCACTATTGCAGTGCCGCATGACGCTACATTAATCCATGTCAATCTCTGATACTCAATCAGTGATTGAAATGTGACAATTACTGCGAATTAAATATTTATTAATAAGATAAATATCTAGATATCATTTAATTCAAAATTAACATATCTGATTATTCCTATCAACTAAATTAACTGTTATTTTACAAATAACAGATTTAGTTTATTCAAATTATTATATAATAATAATTTAAGTATCTAATTTCATAAATTAGATACTCTCTCTCACTTATCGATAATTAATATATATATATATATATATATATATATATATAATTCAAGCAATTAATTAATCACACATAATTATCTCATAATTATGTACTTGCGCCAGAATAATTTTTTTTTGCAAGTAAATCATTTTCTCATGTCCTGAAATTTTCACACCCTAGGATGCATATTATGGAGGTGATTTGAGGACCATGAACCTATAATCCTAAACTCTAATAAACCAGATTATTAATTAAATTTTTTAATTATATAATATTTTTTATTATTTCTATTATTTTTTCACTATAAATATAGAATTGAACTCTCAGTGATTATAGTATGTATTTACAGAGTATTCTTATGTAGTCCACTGCTATAATCATTTCACGTAGTTCTGTTCTTCAGTTATTGATTCATAAATTAGAGCTTGTCACCATTATCATTTTGCCCCTCTAAATACATTTTGATCCTTATGTATCATTAACCCACTAGTGAATGGCTAATTTATAATCTTATTATAAATTTGAGCTCAATAACCATTCACTTCCAGAATTAACATTTAAGAGAACCAATATACGATCCATTAGAAAAGATTGGATTCCAAATCTTTTAAGTTCATGTTCTCAGCCATCCGCATCATTTAATCTCCAAAACAAAATTTACTAGTTTATTTTACAAGCAAACCTTAACGAGTGAATCAAAAGATCCAGTAGACATGCATAGGAGTTCATGACAACTCAAGATTCAGAATGATCTACATATGATCATCGAATTGTTGTGTATTAAATCTTTATAGTAAACAACACGTTGATAAATCTATTTATTCATATCGGTCGAGTCATATATAATCTCATTATATAAAATACATTCACTAAGATGTCTATATACATCAATGATATGGATCTAGAGCATACACATTCATAATACTTAGTGAATCGTACTAGCAACCATTCATTGCAGATTCCATATTTTAATATGTTGCTGAAAATTTTATTCATTATCTATAATCTTAATCCTCTCGTACCAATACAAGATCATAGCTCTCATTAATGAATATTGAATTTTCTGATATTTAAATAAATTATTCAACAATAATTTAAAAGAACAATTATAAGAAAAATGTAATCCTCATTAAATTTCATATCAAAATGTCAATACACATGCTTTGAGGGCATAACCTCAAACAATAGAAGCTTTGGCGAGAGTAAAGGAAGAAGAGGTAAGATAGTTTTTGTGGAAGAATATTGTTTGCAGGTACGAGGTTCCCAAGATTCTCATCTTTGATAATGGACTCCAATTCACTGGGAGCCGAGTAAAAAACCTTTATGAAGGGCTCCATATAAAACCCAGAATGTCAACACCTTATTACCCCCAACGCAAAAGACAAGCAGAAAGATCAAATAGAACAATCTTTTGATAACCTGAAGAAGTGGCTAGAAACTGCCAAAAGGAAGTGGGTTAGGAACTGCCATCCGTTCTCTGGGCTTACAGAACAACACCTTAGGAACTCACAGTTGAAACACCTTTTGCCCTTACATACGGGGCAGAAGCTATCATACCAGTCGAAATTGGGTTCCCCACAGTAAGATCAACTATCGAAGAGATCACAAATGCATAACGAATGATGGAAAATCGAAACTTGTTGGAGGAAAGATGACATGCAACTTTTGTAAGAATGATAACCTACATTCAGAAGAGAAGGAAATATTTTTAGAAAAGGGTGAGAAAGCAGCAATTTCAAGCAAGGGATCTCGTACTTAAAAGGATCTTCCAAGCTAACAAAGGCAAATTGGGAAAGGTCATTCATCGTTAAGACGATCGGAGGAAACCGTGTTGGCCCTAGTCAAGATGACAATTTTGATGATGACAAATAATACGTGGACTAATATTTTAATTACGTGTGTAGGTCCTAAATAAAGTGAAAATTATGTTGAAAACTCTTAATCTTAAGTGTTTATGCAAAAACAATTCGTGGAAAACAAAACCGTACATGGTGAGATACGCACAACATATTACAAAGGGCATGGAACATATCAAACGAATTCCAAAGGACTTAAATCAAAGTTTACTGATGCTTCAACGAATTCATAATCGTACTGAATCACTCATGAATCAGACCGTAGAAGACCAAACCATATAGAATAATGTGAAAATGTCAAGGATCAATTCACCCTTAATCCGGCATCCAAACTGGCCCAACTTTGGAGGGCAATCTGATCACACTTGTGGAAAATGGTGCACCTATTTGGGACCAGTCTAACCGGTTTCTTAGCCGGTGTGACTAGTTTGGAAATTATGCCAATTACTTACCTAATTGCTCAAACCAGTAAGACTGGTAGAGAAACCGGTGTAACTAGTTTGTCAATAAGGAATCTTCCTTGATTGACAACTGGTCCGTCTGGTTCTCCAACCAGTCTGACTGATTTCAACAGTGTTTTCCAATACTATAAATATCCAATGCCATTTTCATTCCAACACACCTCTCATCTCCTCTCTAACAAAGTTTCGTAGTGTTTAATTCTTTGAGAGGCTTGTATTTTCAGTGAATATTTGAGATATTTTCTATAGAGAAGCTAGTTTAAGTTAGTAAAAAATGAGACATCTACTCTTTGAGAGAGAAATTTTTTGTAATTTGAAGATGTCGATCGAGCTGCTTTGTCAAGGTGTGATTGGTACCATAAGCCAATATGAATTGTAAAGGTTTGGTATTTACCGTTGAAAATATTGTTTGGAAAAACTCGTCAAGGAGGGATCCTTGGAGCGTGGGCGTAGGGGTAGATTTTTTCGAACCATATAAAAATATTGTGTGTCAAATCTCTCTATCCTATTCTTTTTTTATGTGCTATTTAATTTCTGTATTTAATTTATCGCACGTTTATTTTTCACACTTTAATATTTTGCATCATGACATCATCATAATTTTATTTATTTAATTGATCATTATTTAAATAATTCTTGATTGATTTAATTTTTTATTCATTTTACATTTCAAGCAATTTTATTTTTATTATATATCAAAATATTTATTTTTAACTATTTTCTCTTAATAAAGGGGTGTCATATCGATCCTACAAACGAATCTTACCATTTGATGACAAGTGAGAGGAATAACTTATCCAAAGGAAACGGGCCCCTGAGCTTGAAAAAGCTTAAGTCTATGAAGATTGTTGTCTACGGACATCGTCTTCTAAAGGAAATGGACCCTTGAGCTTGAAAAGCTTAAGTCCATGAAGATTGTTGTCTACGGACTTTGTCTTCTAAAGGAAATGGGCCCCTGATCTTGAAAAAGCTTAAGTCCATGAAGATTGTTGTATACGGACATCGTCTTCTCAAGGAAACGGGTCATTGAGCTTAAAAAAACTTAAATCCATAAAAATTGTTGTCTACGGATATCGTCTTCTATAGAAAACAGGACCCACAGTCTTGAAATGCTTAAGTGTTGGCAAAACAATATTACTTAAAAAAGGAGAAAAGAAGAAGAAGAAGTTAAAAAGAAAAAGAAGGAAGAAGTGACAAGGGGAATTCAGTATTCAACAATGCACAAGGTGTGCCTGAGAAAAAAAAATCATTTCATTGATAGTAGTTGAAAATTACAATGATTGGTTTGAGAGGAAAAGCAAAATACAGCGCAGAAACAGAAATTACAAACTACAAAAGGGATGAAATCTACAATGCTCGCTCTTCATCATCAATGACCTCAGCAGTAAGCTCAGAAGTATTGGCCATGACATCTTTCGTAGACAAGTATATCTCGACCTATGTTTCCGGAGGAACATCACGGAGAGGCATCCGGGGAGGAGCCTTCACCAAGTCGTCTTTATAGCCCACGCTATAAACCATCGTAGAGAGGCATCTGGGGAGGAGCTTTAAAATTTGAGGAAAAATCAATGAATCACGAACGGTTCGTGGGCGGGAAATAAAAAATTTTCACATCAACCATTTAATCATATTAAATATTAAAATCATAATTACAATTATGCATACTTAGTTAAACGTATTCAATAGAGGTAGAAACGATTTATACCTTATGTTGTATCGTAGAATTTCTGACTTGATGGAATCCTGTTAATTATCTTTATGTTCTTTGTTCTTCGTAGAACTCGTACCAACCTTCATACCAATAATCACTCGTAGTATTCAGAAGTATATCTCAATCAGATGTTGATAGGGAATTGATTATGAACTCTCAAAACAACTAGACAAAGAAAAATCATATTTTCCCTTCTCCTCTATGTATTTCGACGGCAACTAAGGGAAGGAGAAAAACTGTGTTTTCTCTACTATGTGTAATCACACACTGTGTTAGGGTTAGGGACACAGCGCTATTGTCATCCCTTATATAATAATTATAAAATTTGTACAAATACCCTTATATATTAAATTACTAAAATTCACCGCATAATATTTGCTATTGCCGAAAATTGTATATCTCTCTAGAGTCAATGTTGTGTTCAAATTGATCAATCTAAATTGATAAATTAAATTAATCTCCATCAATTAATTATTTAATTTCTTTTATTTATTAATTATATAATAATTAGAAAATAACCAATTAATTAATTACTCTGCACTAATTAAATGGCAATACCCATCACATATGAGTTCGGGAAATATACTTTGGTTCAATACACATTTTTGGTCCAACTGGTGTTGTTTTTCATTTTTGTTCTTATGAGCTACTCATGAGACCGAATTGATCCACATGAATAAAGTTATAGGACTCAAATACTCGGTGAATTTATCTCTAGAAATTCTCGACCTATTTAATCCAGATATCGTACGACTCTAATATAAGTCCAATGTCGAATCAATTTTTGTTTCATGCACGCTACATTTTTTGTTGGTGCAAATAAACTCTTTTATTTCACGGTTCACAGAATATTTTAACATATTACCCTTCATGAATAGTAGTAACAAGAGCGAGATGTAAAATTACTATTTTACCCATCTAGTTTTTATTTCCTTAACTCATTTATTGGTTGTGAATAAAAAATACATAATAGTGAATTGTCTCATACCGTTCACCATGTCTTATTCAATGATTCATTTAATTGAATACTGTGACAAGTTAATTTATTCACACACTCATCAGTAAAACATAGTGTGATATTGTTGCATTTGCAATCTAGTCACGAATTTTCATATATGTGAATCACGCAACTTCAATATAGTTGAATCACGCAACTCCAACATAGTTGAATCATGATCCCGAAAATTAAGGTATTGTCCGATATTCGAACTTACTCTTTTGGCATATAAAAGATTGTAACTAACTAAGTCAAGTTTTATATTCACCTCAGGATCAAAGTAATTACGAAAATACTAGTATAGGTGTAACAATTAGATTTAGAGCTAGATAAATGACTTTGCTCTAAACTAATTGGTTACTGGTCTATTCAACATTTTCCACAACATGTCTAAGTCAACATTTAGAGTCTCCACTCCATGCCCCAAAACCAACATCCTTTGGTTCAACCTAACTGTCGTAATCAGACTTGATTATCCAATCGATCCTGAGACTGCGAATAACATTCTGAACTATTTCAAAATAGTTTATCTAGAAGACCCCTCTGTCTTAACTCTTCTTACGTTGATAATAGATCTAGGACTTAAGTAAATTATAAACACACTTTAGTTAATAGAAAAACTTTCATTCATTCATTCATTAAATTCAGTAATAGAAAATGTCTGAAAAATAACTAAATACTCATAAATAGTTATTACACCCTACTTTATGGTCATAATTCCAACATTTCTCAGCCTTTTCAAACAAGGCCTTATATTCATCCCTCGTCTGCCTCTCCCTCTCCTCAACTTTAGTCTTGGTCAGCTCAGCCGCTGCCAGTCTTTCTTCAAATGTAGCCAGAGAGTTCTCAGATGCTTCCAGAGACTCATTGGCCTCCTTTAAGGAATCTTCAAGCATCAAAACACTCCTCGGCTGCCGCAGCTACATCCCGAGCAAGCTTTTTCACGACTCCTTGAGTTCATTTTCATTTTTCTTCAGTTATTTATTCTAAGCATGAAGATGGTCAAGAGTGACCCGGCATCCATTGATTTCCTTGCTGCTAGTTGGCCATAGTCTGGTCTTTGGAAAGATAATGCTCTTGGAGAGCATTATGATAAATAATTTTCTAAACAGGAATGCAAGAAAAATATCAAGTGTTAGTAAAAGGGAAAACATAATGAAGAAGAAAAAAAGGAAAAAAACAATTGTACCTTCATCAAACCATGACTCAGAGAACAAAGTTGGTTGCCTACACTCATGTTGCGGGCTGATGCTACATCCACCTCAAACCGGATACCGCGAAACACTGTGTCAGCGAAGTGGGGATCATTCAGGAAACTAACAGAAGCAGGAACGAGGGAGCACTCGAGAATCCCCTTCACTTCCAGATAGTAGAGTCTTCAACCCTCTCTTGAGAACTGGAAGAAGTTACGAGAGGGAATGATTCCCTTATAATTATTGATGGGGAGGCAAAGGAGGGCTGACTGAGCGTGCTGGGGGGACCTCGTTTTGGATGACGAGAGTAAACATGGGGCTGGGAGGAATAGGGGAAGAAGGAGCAGCTTGAGAGGAACTAGATGTGTACGTTCTCTGGTAGACATTCCTTTCATTTTCAATATTTCTAAACAGGTTACTACTCATATGCCTTGACATATCGACAATCATAGAAAATATTTAGATAATATTATCCTCTTCTTATTTTTCTTGCTCCGTGTCACTAGAAACGGAAGTGCTAGAAACTGTAAGATTAGGGGTTGAACGAGAAGAAGGAATGAGGATGCCTCTTGGTAAATGAGATGATGACGATAGAGCAGACGTTGATGTGACGGGAGCTACAGTGGGGATAAAAGCGGCTTTCACCTCTCTCTTGTGGTCAAGGAGCTCATGCCACCTTTGTTCTGGGCCACGATAAGTAGAAGTTATCTTTTTATTGTTTGTCTTTGATACCAAAGGTTTCTTATAATCTGCGAAAGAAGGAGATTCTTTAGTAAACAAATAAATGACCAAAAATGTCAAAGAAAGAAATTGAAGAAAAATTGAGGAATCGCAGCTTCGGCAACTTACTGAAAATTGCCCAGTTCCAAGGAATTATCTAGCGGCCATCACCGCCTCAATTCCTGCCAATCAAAATAGTATCCTGTTCCTAGCCTCCCTTGAAGATCTTCGTTATCAATGGCCCTCTCTTCTTCGACGGGCGAAGGGCAAGGTGGTAGCTCTCGTCTCGGCATTTGATTATATAACAACACTGAAGCTCATCTACTCCTAAGTCTAAGTTATATCTCCTATTCATGGCCTCAAAGCAGAGAAGAACCTTATAGGAACTCAAGGTAAATTGAGAAGGGGCAAGGCTGAAGGTGGAGAAAAATTCTTGGAGAAAAGGAGAAAATGAGAGTTTAAGGCTTAACTCTATGTACAAAGGACTAAGGGTGATTTGGTACGAAGATCTACACGAAGCTCTCATAGCTCTACGCTATCCTAGAGCACAAAGAGCGTCAGGGGGAAAGCTTCTTGGTGAGAGGCTATAAACTGCCTAAACTAGGCTTGAGTCCTAACTAGGGGAACCAGAGGCTTGAAAAGGGTTTCATCTTCCATTGCTCTAAAGTAATAACAAAAGAAGGATCAACAAAGGAGGAAGAGGAGGAGGAGGAGGAGGAGGAGGAGGAGGAGGAGAAGAAGAAGAAGAAGAAGAAGGAGAAGAAGAAGAAGAAGAAGAAGAAGAAGAAGAAGAATGAGACAAGGAACTTACAAGGTTGAAAAATGTAGAATGAAGACAGAATAAAAAAGGGGCCTTAAGTAGGCCGGACGCCAAAGAATATTTAAAACAGATTCATGAATTTTGAAATGGGAGAAACAAAGGGACATTTGCATGTATTCAATCATGAAAAGTCATAACAAACGAGGTTTAGAAAAGTGAACCGTTGAACGTACAGACCAATGAAGGGGGTGACAGCTGGCGGGAAATATGGGTATACCCTGCCAAAGTTAGAAGTTGAAGATTGTGCCGCACATTCCCAAGAACGAGAAGTCGTATCGACAAGGAAGAAAAATGACATCGCTGCTGAGAGCGGGTAAATGAAAGTTCACTGTATGAAGGTGTGGACTAATAATTGAAGACACGAGTCGCAATGGAAAAGAAGAAATGTTGCATTTCTTTTTTTGAAGGCGCTTGCTGACGTAAATTTCACTGAATTACACCAAATACAATAGGAGAAAATGAACAGATATAGATCCTCTATTAGGCCACGCATGCAAAGAAAGACCAATTAGAAGGAAGCACTGAACTTGCCATCGTGACAGACCGAAAAATATCAATCAGGACTATTAACTCAATCAAATGGCTAAGGCCAATTTAGGTGTTAATATGGATAAACTTGATTTTAGGAGAATATTATGATAATCTCATTTTTTGTGAGATTTGATAGATTTTGTGATCTATGAGAAGCCTATAAATAGAGGCTAATTGTTAACCAAATTCACTCAATATAAACATAGCAATTATTCATATTGTTTGCGTTAGTTCTCTCTCTTTAATCTATTTCATTATTATTGAGTGTGAAGAACTTTTCTTTTACACCTATTACTCTCTCGCATGCACCCAGACAATGTGAAAAGATCCTAAGAGTGAAAGAAGCTACAAGAATTCTCGTAACCATCACTCAGTGTTACAATGAGTAAACCAAGAGTTGAGCATTCGACTTGTTTTATCTGAATCTGAAAAAATATTGAATCTGAGATCGTCCAAGTCTTCAGGATGCATGTTTCGCAAAAATCTAGCTCAAGAATTGCCCCATAATAACTTCAAATGTAAGTAATCTTGGGATCTTTATTGCAGGGTATCAGACATGGTTAATTAAAACTTGTTAACCAATACCGATTTTCATTTTTTGATATCGGTAGAAATCAGGGGAGAAGTCGAAAAACAATTTTGTCCTTGACTGTTTTTCATATTTTGACACCGTTGGTTTTCTTTTCGTATATTTATCCATCTTAACATACAACTAGTTCAAATTATTTACAATCAATCAATCTATATAACACATGCTAGCGTAATATTCTCCAAAATTAATAGCAGTACAATGTTTAAATTTAAGAAATAATTAATTATCAAAATAATCATATTCCTCAAAGAAACAAAAAAAAAAGAAATTTTTTGGCCGAGTAAACTTATAGATGGGAGTATTCCTACGATTACGAAATAACTGATCAAATTTTAAGTGATCAAGTGATATGATAATCAATTCATAGATTAATTTGACAAATTAGTTTAATGAGTCGTAGACGAATGAGTCATAGACATGTGCAGCCAGACACACGAGGAAGGGGGCGAGGGAGAAACTCAAACTTAGAGCTTGGAGTTCAGAGAGAGGAATTGTAGAGATGGACGAGGCTAAGGCTCAGCAAATAATTGACCAAAATGAAGAAATGTTGGATAATTATGTAATGTAAAAAAGCTTAATTCTACAATTTATCAAGTTTTAAGTGATTAAGTGATTTATCAGTCATTCATAGGTTAATTTCTCAAATTATTTTAATTAGTCATAAAACATTAACATATAAATGATTGTCACATCACTTTATCATTTAGAATTTGATCAATTATTTTATCACCCTAAACTTATTCTTTAAAAAATTGGCGTTAATTGTAATGAATAAAAACTGAAAAAGGAGTATTCTAGATCAAACTTTAATTTTAGGGGGTTAAAACTATAAAATATTAGGGGTATTCACGATTCGGTTCGACAAAGAAACTGAACCGAACCGATCATATCAAAAGAATCAAACCGAATCGTGAATTTCGGTTTGGTTCTCAAATTATTTTAATGAGTCATAAAACATTAACTTATAAATGATTGATTGACACATAACTTGATGATTCAAGAATTTAAAACGATGGCAAAAAATAAAAAGAAAAAAAAAACAAGTCAAATCCCTTCTCAACAACTCGATGAACCCTTTCCCCTCTCAATTCGGCCCTTCATCTCCAATTGCATCTCTCGCCCCATTGATGAATTCTGCTTAGTTTTATATTTCACTTTGTTGATTTCAATGATTGTTATTTTCCAGTGTTTATTAAATATAAAGTGGTAAACTAAAGCTTTTTTTTTTACCATATTTCATAATTACAATTTTTGTTTTCGTGTTTCTGTCGTTCATTTTTTTATTATACTTTTTGTGGTTTAAGTTGCAGAAAGTCTTTATTTTAGATCTGCAGTGTGAAAGAGAGTTAAGGTCGTTGTGTGTGGTGGTGAAAGTGCAGGCAACGGAGGGGGTGGAGGGTGGTTTTACAGATGGTTTCTGAATCTGATTGAGATGGGTTTCGCAGATCTGATTCATAGCTCCAAATTGTGTGGTAGGAATCCAACATATGGTTTTCAGATCTGATTCATAACTTCGATTTGTGAAGGTGGGTGGGTTTCTGAATCTGACAGAGATGGGTTTCTGACTCTGACAGAGACGGGTTTCTCAGATCTGATTTGTAGCTCTGAATGAAAAACCGAAGAGCCCTAACTTACAGTAATCTTGTAGTTGATAGGGTTTATTTCACAAGAATCTTAAAGTCATCTTGAAAACTACAAAATGACTACATAATCATCTTGAGTAGTTCATGATGCACTACAAGATGATCTTGTAATCATCTTGAACACTTCATGAGGGGTTACAAGTTTATCTTATAGTCATTGTATAGTGTACAAAATGACTACAAGATGATCTCAGATGTATCATGAAATGCTCAAGATAATATCATTTGAAAATATTTTTATATTTTTTATATTATTTTTTTAATAATATCATTAAAAATAATTTGTAATTGATAATGACGAACCGGATAATCGAACTCGAACTCACGATAATCTTGTAGTTAATCGTGTATATTTCATGCTAATCTTGAAACCATCTTGTAAACTATAAGATGACTACATGATCGCCTTGAGTAAGAAGAGTGTAAGAAGGAAAGAATAAGTTGACAATTTATTTGATTTTGTGTAAGAAGAGTGTAAGAAGGAAAGAATAGAGAAAAAATTAGTCGATGGTGGGTCATATGTATACTTCAGTCAAAATTAGGAGAATAGTGTATTTTAGTAAATAGGGGTGTACTTTAGGCAAAAAAGCCCTTTTCTTTCTTAATCAGTCTCTCTCTTTCATCAACCAAATGGGAATACTACTTTTAACGTATAACTTTCTCCAACATTCCCTCCATACATTTCTTCTCTATTGAGTATTTACAGGAGTAAGAGAAAGACAAACTTTTGTACCATTCCTCATAAGTTGTTGGTAGTAGAGAAATGAATTTTACTTGCATAGATAATGAGCTTCTCCAAAACTTACAACCAAACCTAAAAAAATATCAACAAGAATCTAAATAGAGTTGGTGGGTTTGAAACTTAGTACTAATTCTCTCTCGCCTTCATAGTAATGGATGCTTATGAAGCAACATAAATTGTGTTTTCAAGGATCCAAAACTTAGACTAGAAAATGCCTCCAAAATAATGGGTCTTTTCCTTATCCAATTCCATAGTGAGAAAGAAATTATTAGGTTACACTTTAGCTCTGAAACTCTCATCCACTGATTCTCAAAACCAAAAAAGATTCTATTGTCCCCTATATCTTCATTTAGTCCTTCATTTCCCTCTCATTTCCAACTTTCTAGTAACACGACTGCTATCTCCATAGAAAATTTTACTTATTCTAAGCTAGGGATTAATATTCACCATCTTCTTCAACTTCATATACTTGGAGTACTGCTCTCTCTGAGCTTCAAAGCTCTGAAGATTGGATCAGTTCAAACTATTTTCCATTTGGTTTCTCATATTCTTCAATGTATTATTCATCTTTACCCTTCTGTGGATGCAGAGGAGCTGATTTTATCAATGAGTTACGAATTCAAGATCAACTCTCCGTTTAGGGGGTGGATTTCAAACCAGGTACATAAATGGATAGTTGTCTAGTCATTGGAGAAGCCTTGGGAACATGGAGATCTAGCGTGGAGGAAAGGATGAGTATCCTTAGCAGTCTAGACGGTGACAATCGCCAGTAAGTATACCTCCTTGGGGTTACCAATGAGGTACTATTCAGGGTGCTAGTTATGGTGATTTTTCAAATGAAGCTTAATGAGTGAGTGAGAAAGTGTGTGAGCCCATGAGAAATGTTTGTCTAAATGTAAAATATCTAGCCTCCTTCATAGGAGTGTTAAGCCCTTTTTATATAGAAAGTGGGGGTAAACCATATTTTATGATGACCAATGAATGATTGCCAAACATATGTAAAAGCCAACGTATAGGACACCACCACGTGTCCTTAGGTTCATCTTCAATGATAGGATGGCGTATCTAAAGTCTACTGAATAGATCATGGTGGTGAACTGATACAATGAACCTCATCCTAATCCTACTAAGTCATATGCCTCCAATTCATTTTCAAGACGGTAAGGGTTCATCCAAGTCTTGCAACTTAACTTGACGGTTACGGGTAAATGATCATGGGTGTCCTACCAGGGTGAGTGGACCCAGCGGGTATGTCAGGGGTAAAATCCATATATAAGCATTAGCCCCAAGTGCAAGTTCAAATGCGTAGCACTTGAACTTGTACGTTGTCTCAATGTGTGTTGTGATCTTACTTGACGAGCCACCGAATTGTTAGATGTTCAATTGTGGTGATGAATGTTTTTTTACTGAATCAGTCATGCAAGGCCATCTTTAATACTGTAGCCCCCATTTAGATATGATGATGTATCAATTGCTTTCACTTAGCCTTCAGTAAGAGATGCAATAAGTAGTTGGCTACACCTGACCTCTTTCATTTAAGAATTTGATCATGTTTGTAAATGATTTTTTTGGTATGGGGAACCATTTACGAATGAATAATAAATATAATAATTTAAAGAAAGAGTGAAAGAATGAAGACGTCATGATTTACATGAAAAACCCTTAAGGGGAAGAAAAACCACGAGAAGACTATTGATATTCACTTGTGTAAAGGATTTTATATAATTGTTGATGAGAGAAGAGAGGAAAGTCAATGCACTTAGTAAAGGTTTGCTTGGGTTGCATCTCATTTTCTCCCTTTTTCCTCACTCCCTCTTTTCTTACATGAGCATGTACTTATAGGCTTTACAATAATAATAATAATAATAATAATAATAATAATAATAATAATAATAATAAAGGTGGATGATCAAACATTCCTACGTTTTCACCTGATGGGATTTTTGTCAAGGAGCCTCCCCTGTCGATGAGATTGCTTTCAAGCATGGACTCATTTACTTTGTTCATTCATTTCAGCTGTTTTGTCCTCCGTCTGTCAGCCGCTCAATCAGCATAACCCCTTCGTGGTCACAGCCACTTGGTGGTCTGTCAACTTGTCTCGTCTGAATCATTCAGCTATCTAATTAATCATTGCCACTTGACTGTCATTCCAGATCATTTTGTTTGTTCTGGTTCTTCTTCTGATTCTTTTCTTCCCGTTCATGCACAGTTTAACGAGTTCCTTGACCGTTCAGGGTAGTTCTCCGAGTCTCAGGTTCTTTTTCCCGTTCTAGAGGCGTGGGTCCTCCGTCAGTCTTTTCCCATTGGCCAGTTTTTCCCATTCTGTTGCTCGTTCCCGTTCTTGGTATTCATCCGACCATTCTTCATTTGCTTACGGGTGTCTCGTGCATCAGCCTTCTCTCCCGCTTATGCTTTTCTGCCGCTTTTCACGACCCTTTGGTTTGACCCTCATTGTCCACGTGGCAGTGTGTATTTTTTACCTGCTTAATGTCGGCATTCACTGAGGAGCAACTAGCTGAAAAAATGTATATATATATATATACTCGTAATGTACAATCTTATGTTCAATGTTAGCACGAGAAACTATACATGATAATATATGTACCATATACATGTTCACAATGTATGTTCAAATATCATTGTATCACAACAAGTGAATAGAGCCAAGTGACACTTTCTAACTATATCATGCTTGTATATGATAGATATAGCTCAATGATATGTTCATATTCAACATTATAGAGATAGTTCATTAGAGACGAATAAACGTACCATCACATTTTGATATTAATGATCTAGGAGATTTGATCAAGAAGAACTCACCAAAAATGAGTTTCACGAATTAAGGGCACGGCCAATGTAACATAACATCAATGTAACATATTATTAGAGAAAACTACCCAGAGTGGAACTCATCAAGAAATGGCTTAGTGGCGGATAAGCATATCAAGAGCATATGCCATAACACTTAATAGGAAACATGAACCTTTAAATATGACGTTAATGTAATTAAATATATATATATATATGACAGTAAATGAAGCGAGTTCATATTTGCAACATTTTTGTGATTCCATGTAGTATGATGATTGACACAATCAAGTAGGTATATGCCATAGTCGATCTAATTGCATGTGAATGATAATATTTGACAATGTGTTTATAACCTCCACTAGTGGAGATATCACATTCAGGGATACTATTTGGAAAGTTTCCAAATAAGTAAGTATGGGAAAGACTTCCCAAGCAACAAAATACTATTACTTGAAGTGCCATCCTAAAATGATTTAGCCTTTAAAGGCATATATAAGTAGAAACATGCATGATACTGCCTAAGAAGGCGCATATATAAATGAAAATAGAATGAAGTTGCCTAAGAAAGCACATATATGTGTGAACATTTAAACCACTCATCATGAGAACACTTAAAGGATAGTAGATTCATTTTCAGGTGTTGTTTAAGAGTTTTGACGAATTCCCTCATTTTAATAAATCATGTTTCACTAGCCAAGTTTCACTTTTGGAGGAGAATTTGTGACAACGACTAAGTTCTACGTTTACACGCTCAGTCCTAAGTCACTCTTCGTGGTAATTTTTTCATTACCCCGGGTGCACTTAGCGACAAATCATCATCCCACTTGTTAAGGTAAATTTTTCATCATCGAGGCACCAATTGTCCTGAAATACTCTATTTGAGGAACCATACATGATTATTTCCTATTATCATGGGTGTGCAGACCCAACATAAAAATATTTTCACTAAATGATATTGCAGACGCACTTAGAGGCGGCCGAAAACCCTTTTCATAATGATTTCTGAGGAACCATATGGCTTTGAAGGCCATATAACAATGATTTTTTTCAAGAACCCAACAAGTTCTCAAGGATAATATTGGGACATAAGAGTAAGGTGACACCTTGGATGATGAAATCTTAATATGCCACATGTACTTTCCACTCTGAAGGCTTATCAATATTTAGTATCATAAAAGTGTCATCATGTTATCCTCGTTCTGAAGTGTAAAATCGACTACGCATATGGGCATCCATATGAACAAACGTCTTGTGGGGCATTGAGATGACTACTATAATAGCTGGTCATAAGAAAACGGGACAAGGATCCTCATGAGTTTGCACACTCTCATATATGTTTCAAGTACATTAAGTGCTTCATCATGATGAATCTCCTCACGCATTATCATGATTTTGGAGCTACTAACATCCTAGTCTTCCATTGCATTTTCCCACATTACTCAATCAAGTCAGAATGGCTTCGAAGTAGTCGACTTTCTATCTATCTGCTATATTCTCTTTACAATGTAATCCCCTTGTACTCAGGCATGCCCGTCTCGGTATCACGTCTGGGTAAATTTTCCTCAGCATCACATCAGGGCAAATCCACCTCAGTGTCATATCTACGTCAATTTGCCTTAGCATGACAATTGGGAAAATCCACCTCAGTATCATATGTACGCAAATCCATCTTAGTATCACATGTAGGCATCATATGTGGGCATCATATGTGGGCATCAGATGTAGGCAAATTTGCATTGGTACACATGTAGGCAAATGAAGGTGCCCAATTTTGAAATATGGTTATGGAGCTAGCCACCTTTGAGCTCTTAAAATATGCCCATTTTCATATGTTTGTAGTGTATCTGTCCTCGGGATTTGTTGTGTACTCGCCTTTGGGTTTTGGAGTGTACCTGCCTTTGGGCTTCATAGCGTACCCACCTTTATATTATACACGCCTTCGTGCTTATTTTCTTAGTATTCCCGCATTTGGTATCATATCCCCAAAGATAAGTTTTCAACTATTCGTCTACTTTTGACAATGTGGAGTCATCACCTCATAACAAAGTTGACATTGTGGATCTCACAGAGCAATAAAAGTAGGCCATCTATTTAGGAATATTCATCCGACGATCGTAGAGACTTGCAAGGCTTACATGACTGGCACATCATCAAGGCGGAAAAATAACTCAACCACTTTTGAGTTCAATCGTTCATGGTGCTTCAATTCACAGATTAAGTTATGAAGGCGAAATGACTTAGATTCAACTAGCAAAGCGAGTGAAACCGTTGATATATAAATAGACACTTCATGGAACATTGATACCTTAACGCGCTTTCTCCATCATTTTTTGTAGCATACAAAATATGGACAATAGAATTCTCAAAGAAAATAAAGCCTTTATTATTGTTGTCTTGATTAATGGTCAACATGAGAACCTCCCAGCAAAATAGTAAGCAAGTTATGAGGGCTGAGCTTCCTAGGAGAAATAACAACGAAGAAAACATCATGGGGAATATGTATATAACGATATCTTTCCCCTCGTTTTGAAGCTCAAAGAAATATAAATCATTTTCTCAATCATGGCTAAATTCAGTGATGGCGTAGAGAATGCGGGCCAATACAGAATTATGAATATATATATAGAATTTCTTATATGCATAATAGGGCAACCTTGGGCGTGATTCAGATGATGTGGCGGAGACTATAAGACAATCTATAACAATAAACAATTTTAGATATACTTACAATAAGTCGATTAATAAATCCATGAATACCCAAGATGAGTAAGATAATTAGTTCAGAAATTCGCATAAGAAATCGATTGAAAGATCCAAAATATACATAAAGAGTCAGTGAATAATCTGAATATCTTCATGTTGTTCTCGATAATACATACAAAAATACTCATGATAAATTGATTAATAAATCCACAAATCCTTGTGGGGAGTTGGCATATAAGATGAATAAATCCATAAATTTCATAAGTGCTTGATGAGCAAATCAATAAATCTTCATAATTTGTTGGTAAATAAATCTCGAGATCCTCATGAGTATAGATGTGTAGGGAAAATATATGTCCACGATGATAGAGTGAGTATGGACATGACATGCACCAACCTCTTGATGTAAATGTCAACTCCAATGTAATTTAAACACATATATGTCATAAAATATGTTAATCAAATATGTGAATTAATAAGAGATATTAAAGAACCGTAGCATGCATATTTCCCTCTCTCAACAATGTAAATATGTCAAACTTGTCCGCATTAATATGGTCTTGGTGCGTATTCATGCTCGCATAAATAGAGTCTATATGCATAGCAGTAGTCTAATAAATTATAAGCACTTAAGCATGCCTTATCTCCCCCTTTTAAAAAAGAGAATATACATGTGAATTTTTTAGACTGTAGGGACAAAAGAACTTTAGCATTGCAGGGTTGAGTTAGTCAGTATGAAATTCATCGCCTTTTGATATCAAAATGTTGGTTATTATAAGAAAATTATAAATATATATATATATATATATATATATATGACTGCAACAGAGGAACACTTTTCTCTGTTGCATGGACATGGTGATGCAACAGNTGAATTAATTGCAAGAATATATTCGTCAAGGATGGTATCTTGGTGTCCATTTATTTATTGAGCCTTGTGATAGAGACTTTTGAAGAATAAGGTCTGGACCATGATAGAGGGCCTTGAAAGCAGGCTGAAACAACGTAGGCGAGTTATTAGTGAAGGTGATCCGCTTTAATGAAGCCCGTTGTTGAATTGGACTGGCGCCTTGGTGAAATCAATCATGGGCTTAATGAAGGTGGAGGCGGGCTTGGAATATCCGTAGACTAGAGGTTAAAGGCGGGCTGAGATATGGTCACAGATTATTTAATTATATTGAACTTATTATTTTACCCTACTACTTTCTGTTACCAAAAATAAAAACTAAAATAACTATCACTCACGTTAACCATCTTCTTCAACCTCCATCATGGATGTTTCTTAAGTATTTTTTTATCAAATTTGTAGTTCAAAGACTTTAATGTCTTCACAATTTTCCTGCTATTATATAAACATTTTATCCCGTTGGAAACAAATTTGAGTCAAATTTTCCTCCAAATATTTTACCCTCCCTTTAACAGCATCTCCTCCAATTTCATCTTCACTAGTAAGCTTCAGTAAAATTTGATCGATTGTTGTTCTTATTACGTGACTCTCTCTCTCTCTCTCTCTCTCTCTCTCTCTCTCTCTCTATATATATATATATATATATATATATATATATTCTATTAGGCGAGCTACTGTAATACCTTTAAACGGTGATTCAGTATTTTTATTTCTACAGTTTCAGTTTTTTAGGCTTCATTTGGAATTGCATATAGAGATATGTGTTTCTCCTTCCTTCTTTGTCTATCACGAATTAGTTTTGACCATGTGATTTTATTCATACTTTAATATATAAACTTGTCAATGTTTTTTTGTTCATATTTTAATACATAAATTAGTCATTTTAGCTAGGTTTAGACATGTAGGGCTCATAATTTATATTCTTGGCTATGTGGATATATTAATATTAATTTAATAACTTATCTTTATTTTATGCTAAAGTAGGTAAGTCTATAAGTGCCAAATCTAACGAGTTAAGTTGATAAAAAAAACTGGTGTTCAATTGAAACAATTTTGTTGATTTTGAAGTGTTTATACACTAGCTGTTAAAATTCATAACATTTTATCCTCATATGTATTACTTTAAGAATGAACTATTTGCAACATACTCTTCAAATATTAATCTCGTTGGAAACAAATTTGAGTGGAATTTATAATCTGAAGTGCAAGAAGATATTTGTTAGACCACCTATGGATAGGCGTAAACTTGGGAGGCCTAGAAAGAGAGGATTCCATCCGTTGGTTAAAAGAATCAGGTGAAATGTGGTTCGTGTGGCCGTTTTGGTCATAATAAAAGGACGTGCAAGAACCTAAAAATTGACAGCTAGTTCTTCTCGTTGAAAATGTTTTTTATAATTTATTTACTGTTTTATCTTCTGGAAGAAGGGGAAACTTTACACCATACTCTTAGTGTCTCTTTTATTTTGAAAATATCTGGTTAAATAAATATTTATGGGTCGTAAACTTATATTTAATGTATTGAGTTGGAGATGGTGTGTGCCTTGTTTCTGCCTATTATGTTTTTTTCATTGACAATTTATGTACTTTATTATCTTTCTTTTTTTAATAAATATTTACCAGGTTACATATATGTTTACTACTCATAAACTCTTTGTTAACCGAAGATGCAACGGACTTTGCTTCTTATTTGTTTCTACCTATTTCTGTGTCATACATATAGATTTCTAAGTTGTAATTAATCTCGATATTGCTTTCGCTAAAAAATATTTTGTTAATTATATGTTAGGAAAATTTTAGTAGAGTTTCTGAAATATAAGTTATGATTATGTAACATTATAGATACTTATAAAGCATGCTGTTAAAATTGAAAAGAAAATAAAGTTATTCTTTTCTAAATTGGAGCAACAAAAGCCTTTGCACGTAGTAACAAACCATAAAAAGTAACATTCAACTACTAATCACTCATAATCTTATGAAATTTAACTAGTTGATGATCAAATCTGATGTATACAAGTATTCTTAATATTACTGTAAATATTATTTTACCGTCTGTTAATATTATTTTTACAATCGATATCTATATCTTTTAAGTGTATTGTAGAGATTAATATTACCATATGTTAACATTATTTTTACCATATGTTAACATTATTTTTACCATATGTTAACATACATAAATTGTACCGTTGCTACATGCCAACATAAATGAAGTCATAATATTAGAGTATGTTATATTCCTAGAATCATCAAAGGATTTATAATAAGAAATGTGGCAAAAATTGTACCGTTATTTTACCATTAAGTACATTGTTTTCATGAGAAATAACAAAGCCAACAACTAATTATGATTTTGGGGGGNTGTTTTGCCTTAATTGACTAGGTGCCTTAAAATTGAGTCGAGTTCTTATGGAAAATGAAAAATTACGGTCATCTGTACCCAAATAGAAATTTGAAGGAGGATCAACATAATTTGAGTGAAGTTTTTATGAAACATCGATGCTGTTAAGCTACCATCAACCAAAATTACGTATATGGAATAAGCTAAAGTCATATATTCTTTTTTTCAATTTCTCATATTCAAAATGTAGCAAGGCAAAACTTTACCACCGAGAAGAATCAAATAAGTAATAAACTAAGTATTCTCCTATAAATTACAAATATATTAACAAAAAGTTCATTATAGCCAATTAAGACAATACAATCAAGCTTAAGAAAACGGCAAAAACTAAAAAGACATTTTATGATTTCGGCAGTGGGTTTTGATAGTGGAGGTTGGAGTGGTTTTCGGCAGTGGGGAGACACGATGGTTCAAGGTGATCCTATGGCTGCTCTCTTTATCTCGATGGCTAGAGTCCTTGCTCGGAGGTTGAAGTGGGTTTCGACAATGGAGGTTGGAGTGAGTTTCAGCAGTGGAGAGACACAATGGTTCATGATGGCCCGATGGCTTCTCTCCTTATATCGGTGGCTGGAGTCATGTTCGATGGTTGAAGTCCTGTTCGGTGGTCTCTCACCGTTCTATTTCGCTCGAACGTATAGAAGTTAGTTTCGGTAGTGGAGTGTGTTCGTGTGTGAATGATGATGAGAAGTAACATTTTTGTTTTATAGTGATATGTGCATTTATTAAATTTCATATTTTAATTAATGATTATATTGATTGATGGATCATATTTATAATTTTTATTTTATACGAGCTATCGTTGTTAATTACTTATGGAATGGTCCCAAAAACCCGAGTTACAAAGCACACCACTGTGGTTTTCACCAGGATACTCACTAAAGACCCATGTCGTCAAGTTATTATAGGGATCATCTGTAATGCTAGTTTTAAATTTGAGCAAAATATCTGCCCCTGTTGCTGGGGACACCCCAGTAATTCCAAGAAAGAAATAAATGCAGTACAAAAGAGAATGAAAATGACCAAAGTGACACAGCATTCTCATGCTTGGATACAAAAGGTTGAGCGAAATGAGTCCATCTGTTTGGCATTATTGTATTCGGATCTGAACTATTAAAGATCTGATGAGATACTCAGCTGGTTAGTGGGAATGTAGAATTGCATATTATTTGTATGTGATTTTCTGGGGTTCTCATGAATATATGAAATACGACAATCGATACGACTGAAGCAATTTTTCATCTGGGTCTCCTTGAAATTGCATAAAAATTGAAAATTATCTAAATGCAAATTACAGAGATGAGAAAACTTGAAGTACCCTTTTAATCTCTGCTTTCTTTTCCATTTGGGTTTGTCTCAGGCATGCTTCTGAAGAACAAAGATCTGACCAATTCCCTTCCTGAAATTGGGACCCCGAACGGAAATGACGCCGACTCAAGCGGCGGTGATTTTAGCGACATCCAACAAGCACGGTGACTCATGTGATGGCATGTCAAACGACTTTCAACCGAAAAGGAGATTCACACAGCAGTTTTAGGGAAGAGATTCGCGCACCAAGAATGGCTGGGATTAGAAAAAAAAATCGGCCGCAATATTCTGAATATTACTATCCAGATCTGATTTTTTTAATCTAAAAAAAATTCCAGATCTGAAATTTCTGCTCCATTGTCGATCCTTCTTCAGAAGCTCTATGGAAAATCTGTTCGTGAAAGAAGAGAATTCTTCCACATTCATTCCCCCTCCTTTTCTTCATCGCACACAATAAGGAGAAATTTTCCTCGATTCCATCAAATTTTCAATTTCCGCCAACGAATCGAAAGAACTAAAATGTTATGTACTCTTTATGAAAGAAATTTAGTAAATGCTTTATAGCATTTTCCAGAAGATGAGATAGCAAACTTGTCCATGAGGATATATAAGGCACATAACCTCTCACGTTAAAACGTGGAAGTTTTTCTTTGACAAAATGAGTCAATGTTGGGTGTTTTGCTAAATATAGCTTTGGATAAAGTAATTTACAAAAAATATATCATTAATCTAACTTTTTTATCATAATTACTGGTTCATAATCTATTCAAAATAAATTTATAAAATTACAAAATTACCCTTCTAAATCTGTAATCCACTCTCTCTCTTTCTCTGCCTTTTTACACTCTGTAAAAATGAGTTTTTGCTCCAGCTTTATGTTACACCTTCTAAGAGACATATCAGATCCGGGATATCTCAATTTTATTGAATGAGATGACATTTTCTCATTCTGAATCTATAACTTCCTTGAATCATTTGTATTTATATACATTAGGATTTTAATTCATAGATCTTTCGGTTCGAAAAATCAAAATAAAAAGATCAAACTATTTCTTTTGACTCTTTTTTAAATTAGATAAATATTGATTGATAGTATATTTTATTATAATTTTATAATTCAAAGTATCATTTCCTAATCCATTAAGAATACCCTCGTGAATGAATGTAGGACAGATATTTGAATGCCGGTTAGCGGGGGTTGCTAGATATGCATTATCAAATAATATCTTTTGACGAGAGATGAACAAGCCAGAAAACTAGTCTTTTCTTAATTATATGAAACCGGTAAGCAAACAGGGAGTCCATGGGTATTTCAACCCGAGAATCCGGAAGAAGGCTCTGTGTTTTTTCCCAGATCTGGTTCAAATCTAGTTTTTCGTTGCGCTCGTCACCAGAACACGAAAAAAATGGGGGAGGAGACGACAAGCGAATAGCTACACAGATCTGGTTCGCGCTCGTTCGTTCGTATCTCGCTTGCCCAGATCTGGTTCAGACATGGCCGCGCTCGTCGCTAGAGCGCGAGAAGAAGGCTCGTTGCCGGAGGGTTCGTCCGTCCTTATCGCAAAGCTGGTTCGACGCCGTTCTAGTTTCCTGCGACGTGAAGATGACAGAGCCAAGAATAGAAGGTGTTACGAAGAAAATGGAAATGATGAAGCTGAAGATTGAAGAATTTAGACTGACACAATTTTGTTCGAAACTTTGGTTTTAATTGATTATTTTTGGGGATGATGATGAAAAACATTGGGCATGAGTTGCAAAATTAAAAATTTCCGGACCATGTAGATTTATTGGGATGATGATGTGCTTTGTGGGTTTTCATTAGGTATCCATGGCAGATCCCATGGAACTAAAAATCCAATAAATGATTCATCAAAGAGAAAACCCCCAACAAATGGCAAAGCAAAGAGACCCAGTCAAAAAATTGCGAACTTCGGTATTTGGAAAGAGAGAAAATTGGAGATGAAAATGAACTTAGGTTCATCCGTTGTGTCAAGACTGAGGGAGTGGGTTTCACATCTTTTATGTCTTAGCTGTAAGTCCCAGTTGTATTTGTTTGGTTCCCGATATTAGTGTACCTGTCGTGTAAACTATACGATGGTTACATAATGTTCGTTTATATATTTAGTCTACACGATGATTATACGATACTGGCACTCCCATCGTGTAAATTACATGAATGGTACACGGGTATCATGTAGACTACACGATGAGTACACAAGTATCATGTAGACTATACGATGAGTACACGGGCATCGTGTAGACTACATGATGGGAGCACGAACATCATGTACCTTTCCTGTATAGGGACAACGTATACCTATCTTGTACATTACACGAAGGTTACACGGGTATCGTGTAGACTACACGATGGGTATACGATCATCCAATAAGCTACCCGATGGATACACGAGTATCATATAAACTATACGATAGGTACGTGAGCATCAGGTAGTCATCATGTAGAATACACGATGAGTACATGAACATCATGTAGCCTACACATTGGTACGCGACCATCATGTAGGCTATACGTGTTGGGCGTAGTGCCCTCAAAACATGTATTTTAACATTTTAATATGAAATTTAATGCAATTATATTGTTCTTATAATTATTCTTTTAAATTATTGTTGAATAATTGATGTAAATATCTAAAAAATTTGTATTCATTAATGAGACTATGATCTTGTATAAGTACGAGAGAATTAAGGTCATAGATAATTAATAAAATTATCAGCAACATATTATAGTGTGAAATCTTTAATGAATAGTTGCTAGTACGGTTCACTAAGTATTATGAATGCATGTAATCTAGATTCTAATCATTGACGAGGATAATATTGTTATTAACTTGTCGTTTATCATAAATATTTAATACACAACAATCTGATGATCATATGTAGATTAGTCTGAATTCTGAGTAGTCATAAACTCTCATGCATGTCTACTGGGTATTTCAATTCACTCGTTAATGTTTGTTTGTAAAATAAGCTAGTGACTTTTGTTTTGGAGATTCAGTGATATAGATAGTTGAAAACATGATCTTACAAGATTTGGAATCCAAGCATTCCTAAAGGATCGTATATTGATTCTCTTAAATGTTAATTCTGGAACTAAATGGTTACTAGCTCAAATTTATAATACAATTATAAATTAGCCATTCACTAGTGAATTAATGGTATTAAAGGATCAAGAGGTAATTAGAAGGGTAAAATGATAATTTTGATAAGCTTTAAAGGTAAAAGGATCAATATGTAATTAGAAGGGTAAATGGTAAGATGGTACTACAGTACGGTGAGGCATTGTGACTCCTAACGGCACACTACAGTGTCGTGTGACACTGTAGTGTTGTACAATTGTAGCGGTTCTACTTCAATTACACATTTGTAATTAAATTATTATTTTATATAAATCCTTGAAAAGTTCTGATATGTCATTATCTAAGAAATATATTGATATTATTCTATTGGTTTTAATGTGCTATGAACACAGTTTTAATCATGGGCGAAACTCTCTAAGATTAAAAGTGATTGAAAAAGCTATGTGAAAAACTTTTAATTTTTTTTCGATCAGAGTTTTTGTCACAAAAATTAATTATTCTCCAAATTTTTTTGATCTCATGTGTTGAGCACATTTAGAGACAGATAAATATCTTTGATATTTTACGTGCTCACACACGTCCTGCTGTGTTTGAGGATTGACTTGAAAGATCTTGGTGTGGATCTCGTAGTCTGTTGTTCGTGGGATTACAAGTTCGTTGTTGGCAAGGCCGCTTGATAGACTACAAGAGTTATAATTTCATATCTTTGTATGTCTTAGATTTAATGTATAGATATACAATGGATCCGATCCAAAAATGTGTTTTTTATTTAAAAAGTTTTCATCTTTGGGATCTGTGATGATGCGATCGTTTATCGTTTATAATTTTTTTTTAAACACCACCACGCATCCACGCCTTCCACCACGCGTGCAAATTCTAATAATATGATAGGTACACGGACATCTTGTAGCGATCATGTAGACAACATGATGGCTACATGGAAATCATGTAGCTATCCTATAGACTACACGATGAGTACATAGGAATCGTGTAACCATTCTGTAGATTACGTGATACCCGTGTACCCATCTTGTAAACTACATGATGGTACGCGTGCATCATGTAGTCATCATGTAGAATCGTGTAGCCATCGATAAAATATAATATTTTTATAGATCTTATTATTAATTATTTTATCTTGTAATGAAAATGAATATTATTATTTAATAAACATAATTAAATATTCAAAACCTACACGGGCATCACGATGTGTACATGGGTATCGTGTAACCATCCTATAGAGCACATGATGCTCATGTACCCATCTTGTAGAATACACGATCGGTACACGGGTATCGTGTAGCCATCATGTAATCTCGTGTACACATCTATAAGTTATAATATTTTTAAGGTTTTATTATTAATTATTTTATCTTGTAATAAAAATAAATATTAATATTTAATAAACATAATTAAACATTCAAAACCTAAATAAGTCCAGGAATATTCATACATATAGCACTAGAAATTATAGACTACATAAAAATTATAGACTATATAATAAGTATACGATGCCTGTGTACCCATCTTGTATAGTACTCGATGGGATCGTGTACCCATCATGCAGACTACACGATGGGTACACGGACGTCGTGTATCCCCCTCTCTCTCTCTCTCTCTCGATGTTCTCTCTCTTTATCAACATTCATTTTCCTTCTTTCTACCTTCTCTGTCAACATTAACGAATTCCACCAAACTTAATAAAACCCACCAAAATTAACAAAACCTACAAAAATTAATAAACCCCATTAAATTAACAAATGTTAACAAAATCCACAAAAATTAATAAAAATCTATTAAAATTAACAAAACTCATTCTTTCTCTATAGTTTCTCTTTATGCGCACTATCCTTTTCTACCATTTTTGCTATGTTTATTTTTTGTTTTATGTGAATTTTATTATTTTCAGCAAAATACACAGAGATTCAGCCCTTAGATTTTCTATTATATATTATGTTGAAGGAGATTTTGGGAAAATGGGTTTATGGGTAAAATGGGTTTTTGGGGGAAAATAGGATAGAGAAATGAAGATGGAAGATGAAGAAAGAGTGTGGGACATTGGTTTGGTAAGAAGGGCAATGGGGGAAAAGAAAAGAGAAGAATTGAAGGGGAGGTGGGTCAGGGTTAGGGCAAACAAATGCGTATAATTTTGCAAAATGTTTTTTCACAAGGGTATAGTCTGGCAAAAAACCCACCAATGTTTAGGGGGTGGATTTCAAACCGGGTACAAGAACAAAGAGTCATCTAGTCATTGGAGAAGCCTTGGGAACGTGGAAGAAAGGATGAGCATCCTCAGTGCCCTAAATGGTGACAACCGCCAGCAAGCATACTTCATTGGGGTTGCCAAGGAGGTACTAGTCATGGTGCTAGCTATGGTTTTCAAATAAAACTCAATGAGTAAGTGAGAAAGAGTGTGAGCTCCATAAGAAATGTTTGTTTGAATGTAAAATATATAGCCTCCTCTATATGAGTGTTAAGCTCCTTTATATAGAAAGTGAGGGGTAAGCCCTATTTTATTATGGCCAATGAATGATTGCCAAGCATATATAAAGGCCAACGTATAGGGCATCGCCATATGTCCCTAAGTTTATCTTTAATGAGAGGACGGAGCATCTAAAGCCTACTGAGGAGGTTGTCGTGACAGACCGACACAATGAACCTAATCCTAATCCTATCAAGCCATATGCCTCCAATTCATTTCCAAGATGGTAAGGGTCTGTCCAAGTCTTGCCATTTGAATTGACGGTTACGAGTAAATAATCATGGGGGTCCGACCGGGGCGGGTGGACTTGGCGGGTATGTCAGGGGTAGAAATCCATGTATAAACACTCTCCTTCCTTAATGATGGTCCGCCTACCCTCAGGACTAAAATCCCAAATTTGTTATACTCTCAATCAGACTTATCGTCCATTCCAGCGACAATGGTGGAAGCGACACCTTGCTCTTCTCTTCTTACACTTGGGTTATTAATTTTGGAGGGTCAATGATCCTAATTGCACATGCTTTTGGGCTTGGGGATACCAATTGCGAATTTGGGTGGAAGCCTTGTTGTATTATGCAAGAGGGTACTAGTGGATCTTGTTGTAGATCTCAGGGATTAGGATCCGTTGGAGTCCAATTGCATATACTGCAGTTGGTCAATCCTTGACCATCCGATCATATCTGGATGATTCAGATCGTGTCACACCTCTATAGGAAAAGGAAAAAATTTCACTTTTTTCTTTACTTCTTAATATTTCATCACAGCCGTTCATATCTATTTAGACGGTTGAGATTAAACTTCCCCTCTGCAGTTGGACTCCAACTGTAGAGAATCCTCATCCTGATCTCGAAGGGCTTTTTGAGTCTTCTTCTTCAACCATGATGGGCTCTGATGGTGACGTGTGTAATTTTATTTGCCACGTATTGTAACTAATAAATGTAATTGCCAGCGATGCAGCGAAATAGTAGCGGAAGGTCTAACGTGGAACAATAACTAAACTATAAGGTCTCGTTTACTATTTTTTAAAGTAAAGGGTTAAGTTTAAAATTTATCACAAACTGTGAGGGAAAAAGTGTATTTTATCTTCTATTTTAATATGCATTATATCTTATCAGATTTTGATAAATAAGAAAATAGTCATATTATTTTTAACGTATAACTTTTAGTGTCCAAAAAATCGTTTCAACAAAAAAATAATATGTAGAATAAAGAATGGTTGTGAAACTAGTAGGTGTGGCACCAGTGTGGTGTCTCACCTACTAATCTCTGATGATGAAGTTAGAATAATGTTTTGGAGGAGTAGTAATGAGGAGATCAATGCCATACCTTTAAATGGAGAGCACCATCTATTTATGAAAACAAAATGGGATCTCGTCTACATTGGTTGTATCTTCTCCATTGCTGTTAATTATGGAGTGCGAGATATTTAAGAAAAAAAGTCCATGATTATAGAGTTGCCATTCTTATGAATTGACTAACTATCCTACTAAGGCAGCTAAGGCTTCCTTTGTGGGGAGTTCTCTTAGTTGGTGATTCCATGTAGGGAGGATTATCCAAGAGTAGCATAACTTAACAGATGCATATGAGCCTCGACCATTAATGTGGCCTCAGACTCGATTGGAGTTGGAGGTTTGAATCTCGTTACCCAGGACCAGATCCATGTTCTAGTGTACTCTTTGGGTCTATAGTGAAGTTGGATGAGTAGTGAACATCTCGATCATGGTCCATGATTTAGCCCGAAGCCTGATGGACGTTAGAGTGTGCCTTGCTCAACACAATCTAAAAGACATGGCTAAGAGCATTCCTGGATGGTGACCTCTTGGGCCCTACTTTAAGGAGCGTCATGGGCAGGTTCATCAGTCCATGGCCTTTATGTGGTTGTCTCTCCATGGGCCATTCACCTAATGTTATGGACCTTTTGGTGGCTTGGTCTTGGATCTTAGGCTAGGGACCAAGTAGTTTTTTTCTTCTACATACTTAAAACATGTCCTCATGTAAAGGTGACGAGTGATAAAGAGAGTAAACTAGCAAGCGATGCAAGAACATCTCAAGTTCAAAAAGGAAGTTATGTTTTCTTACAAAATTTGGGAATTGTTCCTATGTAATGCTCATATTTATAACTAAGACACAAAATAGTAAAAGAGAATCACTGAGAATTTTGTTTATCTTTAATTAGTTTTAAAACATATTTACTAAAATAATCAGGCTATTAATGATGATGTGGTTAAATTTAAGAGACAATGTGGTTAAATTTTAAGAGACAAGTGAAGTCGTATTTTAGGAAAGAAACAACATGCGCTGGCAAGGAGAACTCGTGTTTTGTAAAGACAATATCCTTAAATGGTAACTTGGGCTGCATCACGATCCACGTGGTACAATTAAATTAGTTGTAGTGTTTTGTACCATTTAAGTGCACCAATTTAATTTTAAAGTAATTGTACTAAATAGACAAGTTTTGAGAGTTGGTTTTAGAGATCGTAGATTTTTCAAAATTTTAGGTAAATAGTAGTTTTTGGATGTTACATCATCAACCAGCTATTGATAATTTTTAGGTTGATGGTTTTGACCTTCATTGATAAATTTAGAAATCTGATTTTGAAGGACCATTTTACATAATGAGATATCACGATTTTAAAAAAATTCGTTAAATGCTATCCTTAATAAATATTCTTTGTAATTTAAATTAAATTAATAATAATTGGTTGATTTTGGTTTCCTTTTTTTTAGTGAATTTTGGTTATGGAAATTATTTTTTCCATTATGGTGATATGAAGTCCGGATTTTCAGCTTCGCTTGAAGGACAATCAACACCATTTTGATTTCTTTCATTCTCCATTAACGTTAGACTATCACAAAGATTTACATTTTTAAGTCTTTGAAGAAAAATCTAGGTTATTCGGCTGAAGGAAAATCAACATCATTTTGGTTTTATTCATTCATATTCTATAGACATCTCAAGTTTCACGGTTCACTCTACATATATTTTTGGAGGATTCAATCATTAAAGGATATAATCGTTAATTTACTTTAAGTTTGAATCTTATTTTTTCATATATTTTTATTAGATCAGCATAATGAATCATTCATTGATTTCGATTCCATTTAAGTATTCAACAAATTGGTTGATCAATAAATTTCAATAGTTTATTTTAGAAGAATACGATTAATGTCCTATACTTAAAGTAAATTAACGATTATAGATATCCAAATATAGTTTTGATAACTCATACAGTATATCATATATTAAAATTATATAATATATAAAATATCAAAATATTACTATATTATTATTTTTAAATTGATTGTTCTATTTATAGAGCTTTTCGTTCTTGAGATTGCTTGATGATGTCAATTGACTCTTCTCCTTTATTATGTAAAATGAAGAAGGACTACACGGAGAACAACTATAAACTTTGGTTTCGTGAAATGAAAGGTTTTCTATTTACCTATTTTTTCATTTACTTTTTATTGGTTGATTGACAATTTGACAATGGAATATATTTTTTTCCATGGTTAATTAGTAGTTACTAAAACTGTAGTTAGGTTATTTTTCTTTCCTTTTTTCGGTAATAAATGATTTGTGGAATTCAAATTTTATATTTTTGTTAATTAATGTTGGGAGGAAAATGGATATTTGGTACGTTTTTTAAGGGTTATTGTTGACGGGATTTTCTTTTTTGGTAAATCTTTAATTACGGTTTATGGAAAATGTATGTATGAAAGTCAAGAATTAATTGCTTCCATAATTATAGATAAGTTGTAATCAGTATACACCTATTTACTTATGACATACTCTAATAACCGAAAAAACAAGCTTTATATATAAATTTATTATAAATTTTTTAAATTTAAGTTGTTGGTCGAATTGTAGTAGTATTATCACTGATTTTACTCGAATAATCGTTTATTTTTTAATATTATTGTCTGACATAAAATTTCATATATGACAAAAACATTTATTGTTTTTTTCGTTGATTTAATTTGATTTTCAATAATTTTTTTATTCAGAATTTAATTGATTGAGGAAGTTAATAGATTATCAGTTTATAAATATATTTAAGATACTATTAATTATGGTTTTAAATGGGTTAAATATAATTTTCTAATTCCTAGGGTATATCATTTAAGTATACCAGATTTATCTAATGATTTACCAAAAATTGGTAATATGCTATACATGGACGATGGGCATATTAGCCTAAAATTGCATTCAAAGGGGGAGCTTGAAAGAAACGACCTCATTGAAAGTCAATGGGCCCATTTGGCTCAGCTTAAACTTATGGCTTACACTACAACAAATATAACATTCTATAGCTTTAAGTAACAATGTTCATTATTTTCTCTTGTAGAATAAGTACATCAATTACATTTTAAGAGAGCCTAGTAAAGAGGAATCCTGTTAAAAGGGAAAAAAAACGGTGATAAAATTTTTATTCGCGCCTAAACGAATAAAACTTTGCACCTCGTCTCTAATTCCCTCATTTCAACTTTTAGAGTCTTAGATGGAAGGAATCTTATAGAGAGAAAAACCTTGCCTCACGCATTCGCTGTCTTGGCTATCTCACTCCCAATCACAGTTTGCAGTTGTTGAAAAGCTCGGTTTCTGGAAGGATATTCACTCTAAAATACATTAATGGCACTGCGTTGGCTCGATAGATCGTGATTGGAGAGGGTTTGGCTTTAAGGTTATTTTGTTGATAGATTTGCAGTATCTCATACTTTTTTCCCACTCTAATTACCCATCTTATGAAAAATACAGACTTTTAATATAAGGGGCTGTCATAGGTGCTGAAACAACTATATGGATTACTTTTCATACCGATTTATGCCTCTTGTAGAATGTCATATTTCTTGTAATGTTAGACTTTTAAGTTATAACTTAATTAAGTTAAGCTTTAATCTATATGCTAAAATGTGTATGGTTCAGTTTATTTTAATTAACTTTAAGTTATAATTTATTTTTATTGTTATTTGATAATAAGCTTATACTGTAATTATTTTTAATTGAAATTACCTTAGTATCCTCTTTAATGAAAAATGTTATTATTTGTTGACTTCAATGAAAAGAAAAAGAGATCCAAAAGTAGATGAAGCTTTAGAGATTGAAGGCATTTCTACGAAGCTTGGACGGTTAGAAGATTCTACTCCCCTGCAATTGTAGAAACAAGCCATGTTACCAAATTGAAGGAAAATAAGGCACCTCGACAACTACACCACGCAACATCAAGAATCTATTTTTTACCATGATCTGATTACCACGCCACTGCTATGACTTCCTAATGTGCCTGGAGTAGAACTTTTGGACGAGCTTGTTGTGGAAAATCATCATTTTCCATGTCACCTTAACTCCCTTTCCCCCCTTATGTCAGCTCAGGAGGACATCAACATCAAATATCACCTCCACCCATTAATGAGGGTTAGACATCATGTCACTTAAGCTTCTTCTACACGCCTCCCCCAATGGACCTAAGGTAGAAATACCCCCACCAATTGAGGAGGGGGGGGGGGGGGG
>QANY01009677.1:1244121-1336967 GCA_003255025.1 Datisca glomerata
GGGGGGGGGGGGGAGAAACAATTCTCCACTTAATAATCATCAACCAAAATTATACTAAACTACTATCTTCAGTATCGAAGACCTTTGGACAAGGACACCACCCCCGATCATCCTCGTTCTTTGAGTTCTTTGTTTGTGTTTGGAGGTCTTCAACAATAAAAGATGAACATGTGTACTGTTGCACAAATCTGCATCAATATATATATATATATATTTCCTCTTCTTCTTGGATATGACCATGAGGAAAATCATTCTTTACATCAATTTGATGTAAAGATCAATCATATTTGCTGCCAAATAAAAAAGACCAAGAGACTTAAGATTTCTGTATAAACTAAGCCAGTTTGTAGATGAAATTTCTTAGTGATCAACCTAGCTTTATATCCACCAACTGAGCCATCTTGATTTATACTTAAGTTTATGTACCCATTGGTAGCCTATTGGATTCTTGTTAGGGGGAAGTGTAGTAGAGACCATATACCATGATGTTGCAAAGTAGTACATTCTTACACGATAGCCTTTCTCTAATTTCGAGGCTACGGTGTATGCGGCTGGTTCAAGCTCATCAATGCAAGGTGGTGCTGGTGCTGGAGGTAGTTGTGTAGGCTTTCTCATTAGTATCATCAAGTTTCAACCTTATTTGTATTAGATGAGCATTGTGGGAACGCAAGTACTTGAAGTAGTAGGTGATGAGTAATACTTGTATTAGGTAGAATAACGATATAGATGATTAAGGTAGTTTCTACAATGTGATTATTGTAGATGCTCGAAATCTATGGTCAGATCGAATTGTCACACGTCACCTGATGAATTCAACAATCTCTAAGACAATGAAACGATGAAGGATTATCTCAACACTAGCGTGGTGTCCAACCTAATACACTTTGACGCTTAAGTTAGTAACATGTATTTAAAATTATATTATCAACGATTGAGAGAATGCATACCGTCTTTATGAGGGGTCATCATCTAGTTATACTCAATGAAAGAAAGCATTTGAAGAATATTCTCCTCAGATAAGTTGCTTTTTAGTTATTATCTTATCACTTCAAACAACTTTGCGATTATTTCAGGTTGTTGAGATCTTGTTTCTGTTATGTAAGGGGGGATGATCCCTCGGTCATCTTGGTGACCTCAGACAGGATAAGCCTTCAGTTATCCTGGTGACCTCGGACATGATGAGCCATTGGTCATCTTGGTGACCTCGGACATGATGAGCCCTCAGTTATCTTAGTGACCTCAGACAGGATGAGCGCTCGGTTATCTTGGTGACCTCAGACAAGATAAGCCATCGATCATCTTTTTGTCCTCGGACAAGATGAGCCATCGGTCATCTTGGTGACCTTGGACATGTTGAGCCCTCAATCATCTTGTGAACTCATACACGATGAGCCCTCAATCATCTTGATAACCTCAAACTTGATGAGCCCTAGATCATTTTGGTGACCTCAGACAAGATGAGCCCTTGGTCATCTTGGTGACTTCAGACAAGATAAGCCATCGGTCATCTTGGTGACCTTGGGCCATATAAAGTGGGTCTGACCTAAGGCCCTAAATCCTCATCTAAAGTGGGCCTTCCATTTTAGGATAAGTATTGGGCATTGCCCTAAATCCTCATCTAAAGTGGGCCGTGGACCATGTGTTTTTTTATCCCAACAATTTGCCTCGACTTCCTAAATCTTGAGCATAGCGATAGAGTTGGCTAGTAAGTGTTAGTGGGAGCGATGACCTTCGTCTCATTTCTAAGCTGGCTGTTGCTATTGAATGTGATTTTTATTAATAGAGAATACTTAAGGCTTGATGTGCGCCTGACTTTGTATCTGGGCATCTTGCGCTAGTCTAAGTTGAAAGAAGCTTGAACGTGTAGATCAGTGATACGCCAGATTTGGCGAAGCGTCTAATGCACTCTACTTCGTAGGACCGACCGAGCACTCAATGGGATCAATGTTGGAGGATTTGGCTGAGTGTTCATGGCTATATTCTATGTCTCTTGATTGACCATTGATCTTTCATCCTTACGAAATGGGGTCGAGCGCTCACGCTCGGCCTAGTGTGTCATGCTCAGCGTATGAGCGCTCGGCTCAGGCAATTTGGCTAAGAGTCTGAGTGCTTGGCATGGAGCATCATGGCCGAGCATCTGAACACTAAGCTTAATTGAATGGGTCGAGCATCCGAGCACTTGGCCTAGAGCATCATGGCTGAGTGTTCGAGCGATCGACATAGGTGACTTGGCCGAGTGTCTGAATGCTCAACCTGAAGAGTCATGGTTGCGCGTCTGAGCGCTCGACTTAAGTGACTTGGTTGAGTGTCCAAGCGCTCGGCCTGACGTGTCATGGGTCTCAGATGTCTCTTCAAATTTCTCATTGAAAAATTTCCCTCCAATTTTTCACTCATTTTTTTCAAATCCTTAGAATTAAAGGAAGTCGATTAACAATTTAGTTAATATGGAGTAAAAACTATCATTTTGAACACACCTTTCTTCTTCATTTGATGTTGGTTGCTTTGTGATGTTTGAATCTCGATCTATGAAGTTTGAAGTGTTGAGATATTTTTAACTTAATGTGAAGGTTTAAGCCCATCTCCCTTTGAACTTTTGAAGTTATTATACCAATGTTATGATATCTCATAGTTTTGACCTTGTTCTAAACGCTCATCTGGTTATGACTTAAGCTTGGGCATTTTATCTGAGAATTTCATGTCTTCGAATGGTCTTGGATGAGAGTTTTATACCTCGAGTGTCATCTTTTGGACTATGTAAGGTCTTTTTCCTGATCATTTTTAATGACAAGTGTGCCTCTATTAGCCATGGTCCTGATAGATGTCTTTTATTTGAGAGTTTATGACCTCAAGTGCAGCGGGATATTTACGCGATCCTTTTGCCCTATGTATGGTCTTTCACCTTATCATCTTTGGTGAGAAGGAGGCCTCACCTATCTGCGGTGAGGGCTTCCATCTGAGATATCAATGTCCTCGAGTGCCCTATACAAGGTCATAATCCAAATCATCTTAAATGATAAGGAGGCCTCATTTATCCATGGTCTAGGATAATGTCTTTCATCTGAGGGGTCATGACCTTGGGTGCCATGTAATATTTACGCGGTCATTTTTCCCTATGCAGAATCTTTCTCCTGATCATCTTTCGTGAAAAGGAGGCCTCACCTAGCCGTGGTGAGGGCTTCCATCCGAGGGTTCTATGACCTTGAGTTAACTTTGTGTTTGCCTTAGAATAAGACTCATCATTTGAAAGATAAAATAAAAAATGCTTACTAAATTTCATACTTGTTGTGAATACAACTTATTGAAATAAATTGCTAAAGAAAATTGAAACAAAGCACCTAATGGTTGTAAATCCTCAAGCTAGCAGTGTTCCAACTCTTGCTGACCGTTCTTCCTTCTTGGTTATGGAGAACATATGTCCCTTTAGTTGCTATTGCTCTGACTTTTACTTGAAGTTGGTAATATAACAGCTCCTAGTCACTGCTTGGTCTCCACATTTTTCCATTATTCCCTCTAGAGTCGAGAATTTTATCTTCTGATAGAAGATGAGGGTATTGCCTTCATTGCATGCACCCACGGTTTTCTTACAATTACTTTGGAGGCTGATTCTTCATCTACTATAAGGAACTCCATCAGATTGATGAGTTTTGCTTTCACTGGCAGAAAAACGCTCCCAATCGCTCTGGTCTTTCATATTAAATAGATTCTCGTTTTCATCTAACAATATAAAAGTTTGTCTTATATCTTTTTATGATTTGAACCAACTACCAAGAGTTCCTATTAGTATTTGTTATTTATTTAACTTTGAGCTGTTGGAGTTACATAAGCACCTTATAGAGTGATGAAATCATGAGATTTCTGGACTTAATGCATCATAAGGTGAACAAAGTGATTGAAGTTGCACCTGCATGACATTAGTATATACTACACACTGAGTAAGTTTTAATGTTCTTACTGTAATTATTGGCTCGTACCCATTTGATCCATGATGAATGATCAACGTCACCTGAACCTAAGGTATAACATTCATATAGAATATTTAATGCATATCTATGCTACATATTCAAAAATTATTGTGCATAATGCACAACCTTTTATAAAAATTTAAAATGAGGGGACCCTCCCGTGGTGTCATTAGGTAGTTGAGATTGGCCATGCACATTCATTTCTTTTGTTATTGCATGAATTGAATACTCTAACATGCAGTCATCAAGTTATATGGTTTCTGATTGAGCTATAAAAAATCCTATCCATTAACAGTCTTAGGAAACATGTCTATCAGTTGAAACTTTACAATTTTTTCAGGGGCAACATTGAAGATGCCTTAGCAGAACTTCACGTACTTGCCAATATTCAATCTTTACACATAATGCAAGCATCTATTAATACATCCCGTTCCAATGATGCTATTTAATTTTATATAAAGTATTAATTGGACATGCTTGATTGTTGGTAACTTAGTTCTCTCTATAATGCAGGACCTACAATGACTTGAGGTTATTGAACATGAACATCCAAAGTTTGAAGAATTGGACCTTAGGATTTCTATGATATATTAGTGAACTCTTGAGGTTATTTTGTAGTATTTTGTGAAACATTTAGATGCTTTTAATTTTTTTTATAACAAATGATGATGATATGTGGATGATTAGACTTAGTGATTATACTTTTAGATTTTTTTAGTTTCGTATTGTACTTTGTGGAAGTGAAATAAAATATTAGTATTAAACATTTCATTGATGTTGGGTATATACTTGTTAATGTGTTAAATATATATGTAAATCAAGTACATGTAAATTAACTATAAAAATAGCATTTATAAGATGCCACTAAACATATTAAAAACCCTAGTTAATTCATAAGTATTCAAAACACATGTTGAATACATTTTACAAGGGTCTGCAAACTCCATTAAACAACGTTATATAGGAGTTGAAAAACCTGATAAAAAGGGAGAGATCACAAGGTTCTTCACAGGAGGCGTTGCACCTTGTGAAAAATACAGACTTTTCATATGAGCGGTTACTTTTAATATGGATTTCTACCTCTTGTAGAATGTCATATTTTTTGTAGTGTTATACTTTTAAGCTATAACTTAATTAAGTTATGCTTTAATCTATAAGCTAAAATGTGTTTGGTTCAATTTATTTTAATTAACTTTAAGTTGTAATTTATTTTTATTGTTATTTGATAAATAAGCTTATACTGTGATTATTTTTCATTGAAATTACCTTAATATCCTCTTTAATGAAAAATGTTATTATTTATTGATTTCGATGGAAAGAAAAAGAGATCCAAAAGTAAATGAAGCTTTAGAGATTGGAGGCATTTCTATGAAACTTGGACGGAATAGAAGATTCTGCTCCCCTGCAATTGTAGAAACAAGCCATATTACCAAATTGAAGGAAAACAAGGCAAAGGAAAATAAGGCACCTCGACAACCACACTACGCAGCATCAAGAATATGTTTCTTACCATGATCCGATTACCACGCCATTTTTTGCCTTCCTAATGTGCCTGAAGTAGAACTTTTGGACGAGCTTGCTGCAGAAAATCACCGCTTTCCATGTCACCTTGACCCTCCTTCCCCCCTCATGTCAGCTCAGGGGGACATCAACATTAAATATCGTCTCCGCCCATTAATGAGGGTCAGATGTCATGTCACTCAAGCTTCTTCTACACGCCTCCCCCAATGGACCTTAGGTATAAATACCCCTACCAATTGAGAAGGGGGGACAAACAATTCTCCACTTAAGAATCATCGACCAAAATTATACTAAACTACTATCTTCAATATTGGAGACTCTTAGACAAGGACACCGCCCCTGATAATCCTCATTCTTTGAGTTCTTTGTTTGTGTTTGCAGGTCTTCAACAATAAACGATAAACATGTGTACTGTTGCGTAAATCCGTATCAATTTATATATATTACCTCAAATTGAATCATGTACCTCTTCTTCTTGGAGATGACCACGAGAAAAATCATTCTTTGCATCAAGTTGATGTAAAGATCAGTCATATTTGCTGCAAAAAAAGACCAAGAGATTGAAGATTTCTGCATAAACTAAGCCAGTTTGTAGATGAAATTTCTTAGTGATCAACCTAGCTTTATATCCAACAACTGAGCCATCTTGATTTATACTTAAGTTTATTTACCCATTGGTAGCCTATTAGATTCTTATTAGGGGGAAGTGTAGTAGAGACCATATACCATGATGTTGCAAAGCAGTACATTCTTACAGGATAACCTTTCTCCAATTATCTAATTCGAGGCTACAATGTATGCGGCTTGTTCAAGCTCATCAATGCAAGGTGTGCTAGTGCTGGAGGTAGTTGTGTAGGCTTTCTCTTTAGTATTATCAAATTTTAACCTTATTTGTATTGGATGAGCATTGTGGGAACGCAAGTACTTGGAGCGGAAGGTAATGAGTAATACTTGTATTAGGTGGTTGATGTGGGTTAAAATAAATTCACTTTAGAAACATAAGAGGTATTAGGTAGAATAACGATATAGATGCTCGGATAAGCATGATTAAGGTAGTTTCTATAATGTGATTATTGTAGATGATCAAAATCTACCGTCGAATCGAATTGTCACGCCTCACCTGATGAATTCAACAATCTCTAAGACAATGAAACGATGAAGGATTATCTCAACACTGGCGTGGTGCCCAACCTAATATACTCTGACGCTCAAGTTAGTAAGGTGTATTTGAAATTATATTATCAAGGGTTGAGAGAATGCATACCGTCTTTATGAGGAGTCACCATCTATTTATACTGAATGAAAAAGAGCATTTGGAGAATATTCTCCTCAGATCAGTTGCTTTTCAGTTATTATTTATCACTTCAAACAACTTTGTGATTATTTCATGTTGTTGAAATCGTGTTTCTGTTACGTAGGAGGGGATGATCCCTCGGACACGATGATCACTCGGTCATCATAGTGACCTTGGATCATGAGCCCTCGGTCATCTTGGTGACCTCGGACATGATAAGCCCTCGGTTATCTTGGTGACCTCAAACATTATGAGCCATCGCTTATCATGGTAACTCGGATAAGATGAGCCATCTGTCATCTTGGTGTCCTCGAACATGATGAGCAATCGGTCATCTTGGTGACCACGGACATGTTGAGCCCTCAGTCATCTTGGTGACCTTTAACATGATGAGCCCTCGGTTATCTTGGTGACCTCCGACAAGATGAGCTCTTGGTCACCCTTGGTGACCTTGGGCCCTATAAAGTGGGTTTGTCACCTAAGGCCCTTGGTCTGAGGTTTATGGGCCTTCCATTATAAGATAAGTGTTAGGACTTGCTTCAAATCCTCAGCTAAAGTGGGTCGTGGACCATGTGTTTTTTTATCCCAACAATTTTCCCCCACTTCTGAAGTCTTGGGCGCAGCGCTGAAGTTGGGAAATAATTGTTAGTAGAAGCGATGACCTTCGTCTCATGTTCAAAGCTGACTGTTGTAATTGATTGTAAGTTTTATTAGTAGAGCATACTTAAGGCTTGATGTGTACCTGACTTTGTATCTTGGCATCTTGCGCTAGTCTAAGCCAAAAGAATCTTGAATGTGTTGATAAGTGATACAACAGATTTGGCAGAGCGTCTAATGCACTCTACTTTGTAGGACCGATCGGGCACTCATTGGGCTCAATGTTGGAGGATCTGGTTGGGTGTTCATGGCTCTGTTCTATGTCTCTTGGTTGACCATTGAGCTTTCATCCTTATGAAATGAGGTCGAGCGCTCACACTCAGCCTGGTGTGTCATGGCCGGGAGTCTGAACGCTTAGCTTAGGCAACATGGCTAAGCGTCTGAGTGCTTGGCATGGAACATCATGGCCGAACGTCTGAGCGCTTGGCTTATGTGACTTGGTCAGCGTCCGAGCGCTCGGCCTAGAACGTCATGGCTGAGCGTCCGAGCGCTCGGCTTATGTGACTTGGTTGAGCGTCTGAGCGATCGGCCTGGAGAGTCATGGTCGAGCGTCTGAGTTCTCGACAGAAGTGACTTGGTCGAGCGTCCAAACGTTTGGCCTACCGTGTCATGGGTCTCAGATGTCTCTTCAAATTTCTCATTGAAACATTTCCCTCCAATTTTCACTCTCTTTTTTCAAATCCTTAGACTTAAAAGAAGACGATGAACAATTTAGTTAATATGGAGTAAAAACTATCATTTTGAACACACCTTTCTTCTTTATTTGATGATGGTTACTTTGTGATGTTTGAATCTTGATCTACGAAGTTTGGAGTGTTGAGATATTTTTAACTTAATGTGAAGCTTTGAGCCCATCTCCCTTTGAACTTTTGTAGTTATATACCAATGCTATGATATCTCATAGTCTTGACCGAGTTTCAAACACTCATCAGGTTATGACTTTAGCTTGGGCATTTTATCTGAGAATTTCATGTATTCGAGTGGTCTTGGATGAGAGTTTTATGCCTCGAGTGTAAAAAAATATTGATGTCATCTTTTGCCCTATGTAGGGTCTTTTCCTGATAGAGGTATTTCATTTGAGAGTTTATGACCTCAAGCACCACGGGGTATTTGCGCGATCATTTTACCCTATGCATGGTATTTCTCCTTATCATCTTTGGTGAGAGAAGGCCTCACCTAGCTGTGGTGAGGGCTTCCCTCTGAGATATCCATGTCCTCGAGTGCCCTATACAAGGTCTTAATCCAAATCATCTTAAGTGATAAGGAGGCATCATCTATCCATGTTCTAAGATGAGGTCTTTCATCTGAGGGTTCATGACCTCGGGTGCCACAGGATATTTACGCAGTCCTTTTGCCCTATGTAGAGTCTTTCTCCTGATCATCTTTGGTGAAAAAGAGGCCTCACCTAGTCGTGGTGAGGGCTTCCATCCGGGGGTTCCATGACCTTGAGTTAACTTTGTGTTTGCCTTAGAATAAAACTCATCATTTGAAAGATAAACTGAAAAATGTTTACTAAAACTCATACTTATTCTGAAGATAACTTATTGAAATAAATTGCTAAAGAAAATTGAAATAAAGGCACCTAATAGTTGTAAATCCTTAAGCTAGTAGCGTTCCAACTCTTGATGACCGTTCTTCCTTCTTGGTTATGGAGAACGTATGTCCCTTTAGTTGTTATTGCTCTGACTTTTTCTTGAAGTTGGTAATGTAACAGCTCCTAGCCACTGCTTGGTCTCTACATATTTCCATTATTCCCTCTAGGGTTGAGAATTTTATCTCTGATAGAAGGATGAGGGTATTGCCTTCATTGCATGTACCCACTTTCTTCCTACAATTACGTTGTAGGCTGATTCTTCATCTACTACAAGGAACTCTGTCATCAGATTGAAGAGTTTTACTTTCACTGGTATAAAAATGCTCCCAATTGCTCTGGTAAATTAACCATTGGAGCCGACGAGCTCCAGGTCGCATCAGGTCATCTGCGACTCATCTATTCCCATCTACTTTAGGGTTGAGAAGAAGACTATATCAGCTAAGCTCCCTTGATCCACTAGTATATGCTTGACTAAATAATTCGCATGTCCAAGGAGATCACCAGTGCATCATCACGGGGGTAATGCACTCGAACCATATCCGCATCTGTAAACTCAATCTTCTGGTCATGCTCATCCTTCTTCGCTAATGAGAATACTGGCAGATGAGCAGCTCTCAAGTGCCCTTTCCTCATCGAGGTACTTGCTCTTCCACTCGACTTTCCTCCATGGATCATGTGTACGACCCGTCTCTCAGGATTTTCTCCTCGAGGTTTATCCTCAGCCTCTCCCCTCGACCTCTTGCTAGCCTGCCCCAGAAGATATTCTTTCAAAAAGCCACTTTCAATCAAAGATTTGATCTCATGTTTAAGCTTCCAGCAATCATCTGTTGTATGCCTATACTCCCTATGGAAATCATAGTATTGATTCAGATTCTTCCTTCTTCCCATCTTTGTTCTCAACTCTTGAGATTGAGAGATGAGGTCCTTGCCTTGGATTTGGTGAACTAGCTTCTTCAGACTGACTTTTAATGAAGGAAGGTTGATTTGTGGGATGACTTTTGGTCCGAACCTATCTGTAACACTAACCCTCTCCCGCGATCATTTCGTTCTCTATCTTCTCTTCTAACGTGAGGGGGGCTCTCCCGTGTATTCCTATTGCCCCTATTCTTTGAGATCTCTTCATCTAACAAGATGAATTCATTGTCTTTGCTAAGACATTTTTATAGGTCTTGGGTCTTTTTCCGTGTAAATATTTGAACACGTCTTTGCTTTCCACCAGACTGTTTCTTAATGAGGCTGTCGCCACAGCCTCATCACATCTGATAATGCATGTCTTCTTACTGTTGAACCTTTGGATGTATTCTCTCAAGGGCTCATCCATCTTCTTTTGATACTCTCAAACTGCTCTATGAAGAGTGTCACTAAGTGAGAGAACGAGTGTATGGAACGAGGTTCTAGGCTCCCGAACCATGTGATAGTGGCTCCTTTCAGACTTGAACTGAATTGTAGGCATATCATTCCCTCTAGCTTGGCCTCTAGAATGCATGCTCCCGACATAACCTGATTATAAAGAAAAATATGATCAGTAGGATCAGAGGTACCATCATTCATTTTGAATTTCAGAGTGGTGAACCATGTGGTGTCATCGATGTGATTCTTACCACGAAAGGAGACTCGTCAGACCCCATACTACCGCAGCTGAGGCCCTGATCTTCCCTTTATCCTTTGTGCCCAAATGTGTGACTCTCAAACGTAAATATTTAATTTGTTTAGCAATCTCATCCACATCCCGATTGCATCCATGCTCTTCCTCATGATACTTTGACCTTCGGCTCTCAACTTCATCATGACCCTTTTGGTCTGACGGTAGTGGTGATGGGAATGTCGTGAGTGATTAGAGTCCTCCCTAACCTCCCCACGTGGCTCCCCTCTTCCTTCGGAGCCTCTCCAAGGAGTAGTCTCCCAAGACTCCTCAAAAAAAGGAAGACATGAGAAGGATACCATATGCCCCAGCCGTAGAAAGCCTCATGTACGCGATGCTTTGCACTAGACCTGATATTTACTATGTCGTGGGCGTAGGTCATTTCCAATGTAATCCTAGAATCGAGTATTGGAATGTCATCAAGAATATCCTTAAGTATTTTAAAAGAATAAGGAAATATATGCTTGTGTATTCATGTAGTTACTTGGATATGACGGGGTATACAGATTTTGATTTTCAAGCTGATAAGGACTCTAGGAGGTCCACTTCAAGATCACCGTTCATCCTGAATGGTGGAGCAGTTGATAGAGAAGAATCAAACAATCTTGCATTGCTGATTCTATCATGAAAACTGAATATTTGACAGCTTGTGGAGCTGTAAAGGAGGTTGTATGGCTTAGGAAGTTCTTGAAGACTCTGGAAGTTGTTCCAGACGTTGACAAGCCCATGACACTTTATTGTAATAACAGTGGGGCTATAGTGAATTATAAGGAACCTAGAAGCCATAAGAGATCCAAAAATATAGAACCTAGTTACCACCTCCACGAGAGAAGCTTCTACCTCGATGGCCTATATTTGTGTCGTTTCCTTTAAGATGACTAGCTAACATAGCCATTGCTCTTCAATTGAGCGTTCTTTAGGCTTTAAAAATACACGCCAATCTTCAAGATGCAGAGGATCAGACCTTGTTTTGATTAAAGCTTTAAAAGCTTCATATTCTGAAGGTGCAGAGACCATTTTATTGTGTAAGCTTTAATTCATTGAACATTAGCATCTGTATTTTCATTGATCTTCTTTGACATTGAATGCAAGTATGGCCTTAATGAAAGAATTGAAGAATACTAATTCAAGAGAATCCCAGAACATAGCAGATGTGATCCCTCCTTTATCATCACGTGCAAATTTCTCAGGGCAAGGTGATCCATCAACGAAGCCATGCATATAATTGAACGTGTTTTGAGATTGCAGAAATTTGAAAGCTCCAAAGCACATATATAGTTGTTTGAGTCTAATCTCATAGAAATAAGATTACATGGTTTTGTTTGAAAGAGGAAAAATGGGAGAATGAGTTGAAGAAGAAGAAGAAGTGCCTACCATGGAAGAAGACGTACGTACATTTGTCTTTTTACAACTGTACTAACTGACTAACCATATAAAGAATCTGATCTAATTAACTAACAAACTGATCGACGACTAAACATTTAAAATATAGAAAGCTAACTCTCTGTCATCATGGATGTTTCTGAAATACGTTGTCCAATTGTCGAGGTGGAAATATGGACGGGTTCATCAAACTTACGGTCTCTAGTTGTTGGATACCTAGTTGGATGGATCAGAAAAAAAAATCTGCAGGAACGTTGGGCCAAATCCTTGGCTAATTGCTATAATAAATAGCTTTTGAAATATAAATATTGATATAATTTAATTTTTAGAATTGAAACGATAACGGAGTTTTACGGGTTGCTTATATAAAAACAAACTGAAAGTTAACGGATGGTTCACTTTGGTTTTTTCTTTCATAAGTGGGTAACAATTAACTTATGTTGACAATTTCTTAACTCGTCGCTTTGGCCGAGTGGTTAAGGCGTGTGCCTGCTAAGTACATGGGGTTTCCCCGCGAGAGTTCGAATCTCTCAGGCGACGTTAACTTTTTTTTTTTTTGGCTACTTTCCCGAGTTTCTTCTCCTTCAAAGTAATTTTCAAGGTCAATGAAAAAACAAAAACAAAAAAGAAAAGAAAAGAGACTCCGTCCACAATTTTTTTCTTCCAACTTTATTCTGAATAATCATTTCCAGGCTCAACGTTACTCTAAATATCCACTCTTTCATTTTAATTTTTATTTGATATTTCAAGTGAATTGCTTGATCTATTATTTATTTTGAAACAACTCACATATAGAGATAGAAAGTATAATTTTTTTCTTATTCATACGTGTTTACACGTGATAAGTTTACAAATAATATGCAACCCTTAAGAGGAAAAAAAGAAAAGAAAAATTGTTTTACACATTGTATTTATGTCTACACATATCAACCGAGACTATCTTCCACCTCAACCTTTATTTTTCCCTTCTATATATGGAAAAAAAACACCCTCTAATTAAAAATTCTTTATTTCTCTCTCAATTACTTCTGTAAAACTCTATCTCTCTATTCACATTTCTCTTTAGCAAGAACAATGAATCTGCCATCCACCTCCCCCCATGCAGCTTCTCTATTCGTTGTATACCTCAATAAAAAAAAGGGTAAAAAAGAAAAAGAAAAATCAAGAAAGGGATTTTCTTGAATATCCAAATGACGTCATTCAAATTGGAAATCAATGAAAGGAAGAGAGGAGATTTCCTGAATGAAACCCTCCAAATCCCAATCTCCCATCCTTAAGTTTTCTTCATTAATGTGATTCCCCAAAGCTCCAAACGTCATGTCGTCTACTTTTAAGCTTGTCGTATTATTAAAGCAACTATTATTGAATTGGTTAGTAGTGCTTTTCATATCCAATGAACTACCAAAATTATTCTGTCTAACAATATTGTTTCCATTTTCTAAGGGAGGAAGTGAAATGTCACTTTCTAGTCCTACGATCGGCCTGTTTCCCTCTAACATTCCATAATCACCCATTAAACCTCCCCCTTCTTCCACACCCACCTGTGCTAAGCATCCACGTGGCATGTCCATAATACTACTTGCTCCTGATCCTGTGATCATGTCATAACAGTTAAACATTGAGAAGGGGTCAAAGAGGTAATTTCCTGTGGTGAAATTAGCTGTTATGGGCATGGATGTGGATGATGAGCATGATGAATCCATGCACATGTTCATGATCATGTCGTGTTCGTGCATGGGCAACATGATATCTCCTAATACTTCACCGGGGTCGGATATTGATCCACTATTGTTATTTGGCGAAGATGCGTCGTTTTTCATCTTTTTCTTTAGCGTGGAATTCCAAAAGTTCTTTATCTCATTATCTGTTCGTCCAGGAAGTCGTGCTGCGATTTGAGACCACCTAATTTGGAAGAAAAATGAAAGGAAATAATCAATTAGACTAAAGAAGATAGTAGGACGTATGGTTTATGTTTTCAAAATGCATGGGTGCTTGTATTGCTGAAAGTCATTCAAGGCAAGGTCTCCAGAGATAAGTTACATAACTTTAGCGGTTTGAAATGTATGTGCCTGGCTAATATCATGAATTTTCAAAAAACTTGTTTTCGGACCAAAAAGATGTATTGGAAGTACGCATAACTTGCTACGTATGTACATTTTCTCCCTAGCTGCTAATAGTGTACGTACTCTCAAATGCAATGTGATCCACTTTAATCCATCCAATTAAGGAGAATATTTGGCTCGACTCAATGATGAGCTATCTACCTCACCTCTTAGTGATGAAGTCATTATTAAATCATGTCACATATGATTTAATACATTATTAAGATTTTACATTCATTCTAGAGTATAAAGAAAGGCTGTATTGATAAAAAAAATGAGAGAGTTGTTCTTCACATAACTTTAACTAATGCAAATTTCTAGATATTTTAAAAAACTAGCTAATTCGTGACATGATATATATCATGATTTGGTCAGAGCCAAGTATTAGTACTATCAATAAGTGTTATATGTTTAAAAAAGAGCCACTTCAAAGAATAATTCGTCTTCTGGATTAAAAACACAAACTGACTAATGCGCAGATTGTGGTGGAGCCTTGGAGAGTTGGAGGTAGGATGTTAATTAATTAATATCCCAATTTAATTTCATATATGTTTTTTTGCTATAGCTTAGTTTCATATATGTTTGCTCTTTTGAATCATACAGTAAAATATAGTTGATCAAATTCACATCTTCATCACATCTTTTCTGTAAATATGCTCAACGAGAAGCGCTGTGATATGCTAGCTATAGACAGTATGGAAAAATCATTTATCACTAACATGTCCTAGCATTTTCCGTTGAGCATATTTAGAAACTTTCTGTTTGTGTATATATATATCTGCCTTTTCTTTGATTATAATACATTTAGCGTTAACTAGAGTAATATATGGAAAAACCAAACCAACTAAAGAAATAACTTAATGTTGGTTAAGAAACTTATGGTTGAGAGAGAGAGAGAGAGAGAGAGAGATGTGAGAGAGATTAAGGACCTGTTGCCAAGAAGGGAATGGAGATGGACAATAAGCTCTTCCTCTTGCGGCGAGAAAGCACCGCGCTTGAGGTCAGGGCGAAGGTAATTAATCCAACGAAGACGACAACTCTTACCGCAGCGTAAAAGACCAGAGCTCTTAGCAATGTCACTCCAACAACCTTGTCCATTGGTTAACATATATCTCATCAGTTTCTCATCTTCTTCAGGTGACCATAATCCCTTTCTTAGTTTGTTGCTGTTTGTGCTTTTGTTGTGTTTCCCCATTATTGGATCAGGCTTTCTCATTTTCCTTTGTACTCTTGTTGATTTGAGGGATTCAAGACTTTCGATCTTCTTTTCAAGTGGATTTGATTGGAGATGTAGGACAAAAGTTATATATAATAGCTTAGATACTCGGTGTGTTATGTTTGTATGAGGATGATTAATTTGGGGAAGGAGGCTTCATGTTGTGGCAATGGTGATGATGATAATGATAGGTGGGGTTTGCTTAGAATTTGAATAAATGATTGTATGTGAGACACAGAGAGAGAGATAAAGAGATAGAAAGTGAAGATTTTGTGTTGGTTGGTTGCTAGGGTGGAGTGGGGAAAACGGATTGGAAGGGGACCTCCTTTTGTTTATGTCTAGTGAGAGAGAGGGAGGGAGGGAGGGAGGGAGGGAGGGAGGAGGGAGGAAGGGATGTAGAGAGAGAGAGATAGAGGGAAGGAGAGAAAGATAGAGGGAAGGAGAGAGAGAGAGATGGGTTGTCTTCTTGTCTTTGACTCAAGTCTTGTCTTTTTCGATACACTTTTCTTCACTCACAAGGTAATCATCATGTTTATATGTATGAGATGGCTACATTTTTTGCTTCCACTTCACATAATGACTCTCTCTCACACACACACACACGTGAAAATGAAGAATGAAGCTAGCTAGGGAGAGAGAGAGAGTACAAAAGTACCATTTGAAATTGTGCATATTGGACATATGTTTATCAATTATTTGCATTTTCAGGTTGTTTAAATTTTCATTTCCTTGCATGTCTCCTGATCCCTACCTAGTCGGAGCCAACAACCCTAATTAAACATTATATACTCTCAACCAAATTAATTATGCCCGCAACTACTAATATAATAAGCGAACAAAAGCACACACCTGACACCTTTTCCATTCCTACGTTTTGTGAGTTAATAACAATTGAGAAAAAAAAGGACATAAAAACTCTCTTTTTTTTCTTTTAGTCAAAATGCATTCTCATTCTCAAATTAGAAGTCAAGCTACTCGACAAATCTAAAGTAGTATTATTATAAGTTTTTGCAAGCTTCCATTGGAGATCTATTAATGTAAGTGTAGTTGAAATGTTTAACGACCCATTATCATACATAGGCCTTTATTTGCTTTCTTTTTACTAAAGACATATAATAACTGTTATGAAAATGAGCTTATTAATTAATTAAGCATGCATTGATGGTAGGTTCAATTAAAATTACATTAATTTATGTAATTTTGTTGAGGACCACCGGGATTTTATTTGATAACTATTTACTCGTTTTATTTCATTTATATTGGAGTGGTTTTAACTTTAAATACTGCAATCATTGCTTGTTAATTGCTTGAAGTGTGTATAACATTTGCAATTATATTGCCAGATAAAGCATATCATTGGGATTTTTTCTTTTTAAATATTTTAAATCTCAACTTAAACACCATGTGTTCTTGAAGACACCTTTCTTTAATATATTTAGTATATATTTTGATCTTAAAATTTTATATAGAAAAGTAAGAAAAGAATGTGTATGATTACATTTTCATTGTTTAGAGCCAAGAACGTATAGAAAAATATAACGATATGAATGAATTTTAATATATTTGAATGAGTGGAGGTGTCTCATGTTAAACACTAGTGTTCCTTTGAATTTGAAGAGAGTTTTAATGTTACGGTTAGTTTATCGTACCTAATTATCTGTTTCCCTGATTTTACGTACGATTCTTTATAATCTTTGTATTTGAATTTTGGCCGGATGAAATATTTATTTTCTCAAAAAAAATGAAAAGTGTTGAAATTACTAATTAGTAGTTTCATTGATATTACGGTAATTAAAATATAGTCATTAATATTCCAAAGTTCCTATGGTAACTTTTCCCATAGTTTTCCATCTTTAGTAGAAAAAGCTATCTTCAAAAGAATATGACATGGAATATATAGCTCCTGAAATCTTCAACTATTGAATTCTAGGAGAGAAAAGGAATTGGAAATAAAAAAAAATCAATTTCAGGTACAATACTTAAAGAATTTATTAAATAAATAATAAGCTGTAATATAAGCATTAATATTGCTTAATCCAATCCATCTCATAGAATTCTTGCCATCACAGACAGCTGCAAATTAATAACCTTATCTACATGTTCTGTCACAATTTAATCTCTAAGCCATAATTCTTCTCGTACCTAATTTATCTTCTGCATGCTATGAAGTTGGTGAAAACAATAACATACATCTATGTAATTAAATAATTTGCCCAAAACAGAAATAACAAAGGGACAAACTTCTCAATTCCAAAAAGACATAGGGGCGATTGAGTAAATTTAGCAGTCTAAATTTAGTAAGCTTATAGGGAGAAAACAAGTGCAAAACTCAAAAGCTACTCAAAGAATACTGTATCTAGAACAGCTGTCCCAGGAAAAATCAATGTCATGCTTATGAGCCTGTCCAAAGCAACCATCCCTACTTGGTTACAAAGACAAGAAAAAACCAACCTCCTTTGTTCTGTTATACACCTTTCAGTTTTTGTACTACAATAGGAAATTTATCATTTGAGAAAATAATTAATTTTTCATAGTTCAGCTGGGTCAAGCAAATAAAAGACAAATCATAAGTATACATAAAAGTTGTGAAGTACTTGCGGAAGAACATGAAATGATAAGGGAAAGATTGTATCAGGTAATGCCTAGTAAAAGTGAAAAAGTGTGGCTCCTCCTCCTTTATATGTTTATTCGAGAGAGATTCAAACATCAAAACAAGAGAATATGTTGGATACTATTAACAACTTGCACCTCTTGTGAAAACAAAATAGTAAATCATTAGCTCACTATTTATGTGATAATTTAACGACTGATTCATATAGATGAGTTACTCGTTACATCTATGTCAAAAAAATTTTACGAGAAAGAGATGCATTATTTTTTATATCTAATGTTGTTGTAGTAGACAAATATTGCTAACACAATTATTAATAAGAATAATCATTATGCTTGTGTTCTTTGAGCATTCCTTTCGATGACATGTTTGGTTAGGACATGCTAAGTATAGTGCATTAGTAAGTTGATACATCTAGGTATTATTCTTAGATTTGATATCAATAAAAATCACATATGTGAAACTTGCCTAGAGCCCAAGTTTCCGAAGAAACTGTTACAATCAATTGAAAGGAATGGGGAGCTATTAGATCTAATACATAGCGACATTTGTGACTTGAAATTTGTACAAGCTTGAGGGAACCAAAAGTTTTTAATTTTGTCTTGTTATGGGTATTCATTTATGCAATATGTGTCAAATTAGTAAATAATATACCATTTGCCCCCTTAAATTTATAAATTTATCAAATTATATATTAATTATCACTTTCAAATTTTTAAAATCACAAAATAGTACTACTTGATTGACCCATTCAAAATTTATAAAATCATCAACTTGTATACTATAACCTTCCTTGTTTGATTTTCTAAAAATAACATTATATTAGAAGATAAATATAATTTAAAGTATAAAATATTTTTTTATTATTATATCAAAACCTACATACACTGGCTGCAAAACCTAGGCAGGCAATTGGCTTGAGAAGCTACACTAAAAGCAGAGCACACTCATCAATCTCCTGCGCTATATAGTATATCTTTTACGTCCTTCGCATCACTTCTTATTTTTAGCAGAACTACAAATGACATTTGGATTGACTCCAAAGAAGGTCAAAAACCATATCAGCAAAAAATACACCAAAAGCTCACATGCCAGAGACCTCAGACTAAGTCATACACAACAACACACAAAGCCAACAAAGAATCAAGACCCAGGAGGAAGGCAAACACCAACCCTGCACCCATAGCTCAAGCTCCTAGCTCAACCCTAAGCTAAGCTCAATCGTAGAAGCGCCATGTCCAATCATTAGCCATCACAGCTCGGGAGAGGCAAGATCAATGGATTCTCTATCAGCTTCGATCAATACCCTCAATAGGCCTAAGTAGCTCAGAATTCACAAGCCACCATCACCACAATGCCAATGAAGAAACATATAAAAAACGGGTGGGGAAGAACATGGCATTGGCAGCACCCCACTCATTTTACCCAAAATAGTTGTTAGAACAGCAATAGAGCAGAGACCAGGAATGGACACTATTGTCCCAGGCCTAAAATTTATGGTTTCTCCAAATAAAATCATAACCGTCAATCCTAATAATTTCACAGTAATAGTCAGTCCTAATAATTTCCTCATAACAACTCATTAAATTGATGGATTTTCTAGAAACTCAATATCAAAGTTTTGTATATTTTAATGATTGAATTATCAGATTCTTTAAAATTGGTTGAATATAACCCACGGGTTAAGCAAGTGGTGGGGCGGCACTGAATTTAAAAATTTGCTTCTGGATTCAACTCCTTTCTGGATGCAGATATTTTATTGGGCGTAATGTTCATTTATGTTAAAATCAGTGATTTATCCTGATTCATGTAGGAAAATTCTAAGGGCATAATGTACTAGTTCATTGGGATTAATCGGGTTTGTAAGCTGTTCCTCACACTCAAAAAGCAAATTAAAATGAGAAGGAGAGAAAGCTAAGGGAAAAATGGTTTGATCGTAGGTTGTATTGCTTGCCTTTGATTTACAATTAATCTTTATTTATGAGCTAGTCACATGATCTTGTTATATCTCTTAAAACGGGAATCATCTCATAAGAATGGAATATTTACTGTATTCTAGAGGAATTCAACATAATTAAGGATTACAACTTGATTTGGGATTTTTACAAGCATAATTAACAAATTGCCAAAATATTCCCCCAGATTTCAGGGGAATTTGGCTGTAGCGGCTAAACCCTATTAAATGGGTCTTCTTTCCTTCCTTTTAATGCTCATGCTCTGCCACATCGACGACTTTCATGACTTCCTTCTTCTTGCTTAGCTTTCCTGCTTGCTCTTCCGTTTTGCCACGTCGATAGTCTACGCAACTTCCTTTGGTTGATTCTTTTGTGCATGTACCTTAGGTGAGTTTTTTCCTATTCATTTGCCTCTCATTACACTCCATGAAGCCTTATTTATTGATGTATAATGATGAAGAACTTCAATTTTTGCGTGTATTTATGAGGGACATGATCAATCACTTCCTCTTTTATGTCATCCATCGAGAACCTACAAGTTTTAAAAATAACAAATACATAATATTATTTAAATAGAAGAGAGAGACGCGTGCCTTACTTGAGTTGTCCTTCATTTCCCGCTTTTGCTGACGTTCCCGCTGCGAAACGGTTTCTCATCATTTCCTTTTGTCTTTCCAGCTTCCCGCTTTCAATTATTCCGTGTAGCGTGCATTTTATTTCATTTTCTTTTCCAGCTGTCACCATGTCATTCGCTAGTGCAGACAACGGTTTTGTCTTGTCAGTCACATTGTCAGTCACATCTCTTCGTAAAAAGTCTCTTTCAATTCTTGTTTTCAAAAATTTCAAGGTGCGTTTCATTTTGTATTCAAATCCGCAATCTATTTAAGGGCATTTCTCTACCCATTTCTTCCCTACCTTCATATTTTGCCTTGAGTTCTTCATCTTCTTCTTTTCTGCAAAAAATTTTTACGTGTACTTTCCTTTAAGTCCTTTAAGCATTGTGGGCAGTAATAGGTTCAAACCTCTCATTCCCTTAGTTAGGTCTCAAACTGAGCTTGACCATTTTGTCGCTTCTCACAGAGATGCCTTTCCTCCCAATGTCGTTTGTGGTTTAGGATAGAGTGGTCATCCTCGCCTAAAATGTAGACCCCCATCCTCGTTGCCCCCAACAGATCCTTCTCTGATCGTTCCTCCTACACTTGTGGCCCCCGAGGAAGGTTCTCAGTAGCGTTCAGCCTCTCCTACTCCTCTCCCACAGCCTGCTCACTCTTTCGACTCTCAAGGAGGGGGTGAAGACCCTTTAGTGTGGAGGTAAAGATGTTTCCATAGAGTCCCTTCCATTCCTTCTTCTGTCAGCTTTTTGAATGACCCTCGTTCAGCACACATCGTGCTTCGTAAGGTTCAATCTGATGCGGACATGGCCACTGCCCACAACATGATGGTTGGGACCAACACTGCTATCTCATCCATGGTTTAATGGAAGTATTTTACTCAATTGTTTCCTTTTATTTCTTTTACTTTATTTGTCTTTATCAACATATTATCTTTTCTTTTTTGGTGTTTTGCAGGCCATCATTTTCCATAACAGCCTTCAAGAATGCTTCATTGCCAATAAGCAAAGTATGACTCAGTGGAAAAATAAAGTTCAAGTCATCCATGCCGTTCTCGAGCGTCACCAGGCAGAGATCGAGCGGTTGATGAAGAGGGGCTGAACTTTAGGTCACAGTGGAGGATTTTGCCCAAGGAGCAGTGACAGAAGTTACCAAGTTTGAGGATTCTCTAAAGGCTACAAAGGAAGCTCTTGAGGAATCCGGGAGGTGCCAGACTATTTCCAACGAAAACCTGAAGATTGTTGAGGAGATGTTGGCTGCCACAGAGCTAGCTCAGGATGAAGCTGAACGGAGAGAGAGAGAGAGAGAGAGAGAGAGAGAGAGTAAAGACGTCTCTAAAGCCTTGTTTGACAAGGCTAAGAAGAAAGTTTATCTTGTTGGATACAAGGATGAGAAGGAGAACAACCCTCCTCAGACCTCTCTCGAGGATGTTGCAGATGCTGAAATAGATGCTTCTCCCGAGGGTGTTCCTGCTGTTGAGGATGCCACTACTAACTTCTCTGTGCCAGCCGTTGAAGTCATCTATGTTGATGAAGTATGAACTTTTGAACTTTCCCTATAATTTTCATTTTATGTACTTGCATTTTCTTTTCCTTGTACTTTGAACCATGTCGTATTTTTCCCCAGATCTTCAATGAAATGATTTCTTTCCCCTAACATCCTTTGTCATTTCCTTTGTTAACTTCTCTTGCACTTGGCAAAGAAAATCAACAAGTAGTTTAATTAACTTTAGTTCTTTTCCTTAACAAGAAACTTAGGACTTAATGTTTTACTCCTTTAAACACTTAAGCAATAATTTAGTAAAAATTCTACAACTCTTAGAAGATTTTTTGTTTACAGTGCTTTTGTTTACCAGCTTTTCTCTTTATCCACTTCTTTTGGGCTTGCCACTTTGTCTCATTGTTTATTTTTTCTCTTTTGCTTCCTTTATTTATTTTCCATATTTTAGAGAGAAGGTTTTTCTCGCTCCCAATGGATTTGGCTACTAGGTCACCAACCTTTTTTATTCTTCTTTTAGAGAGAATGACTCCCTACTCTCAAGGCTTTAGGCGTTCAAACCGTCGACCTTTAGGTTTCACATTTTAGAGAGAGGGTTTTTCTCGCTCTCGGGACTTAGGCTTTTGGGTCATCGTCATTTTCTCATACTGATTTTTTAACATTTTAGAGATAAGATTTTTTCCGCTCTCAAGGGCTTAGGCTTCTAGGCTGCCGACTTTTTTTATTTTTCACATTTTAGAGAGAAGATTTTTCCCGCCTCAAGGACTTAGGCTTCTAGGTCGCTGGCCTTTTTTATTTCTTACATTTTAGAGAGAAGAATTTTTCCGCTCTCACGGGCTTAGACTTTTAGGTCGCCGACCTTTTTTATTTTCAACATTTTAGAGAGAATGTTTTTTCTGCTTTCAAAGGCTTAGGCCTCTAGGCCGCCGATCTTTTTTATTTTCCACATTTTAGAGAGAAATTTTTCTCCACTCTCAAGGGTTTAAGATTTTAGGCCGCCGACCTTTTTACTTTATGATTTATTTTTAAGATATAAGGGAGAGAGTTTACACAAGTTTTTTTAGGTGAAAAACCCTTGCGAAAAAAAACCACGAAAAAAAATCATTTATTGTAACGACATTTAATAAGTTAAACAAAATATTTCTTAAGATAATTGGTGTTCCACAGCTTCATCAATTATGTTCCTTCTTCAATTGTGATATGATAGTATCCGCTGCCACCTACATCTTTGACAATGTATGGATCTTCCCAGGATGGACCAAATCTCCCTTCCATTTGAAAGATCTTTTTTCGAACTAGATCTCCCTTTTGAAATTCCCATTTTCTAATTCTTCTCCAGAAGTAGGCTTTTTTCTGATTGTAATTAGCCATTCGCATGAGTGTTGCCTCTCTCATTTCTTCTAATAAGTCAAGGTTTTATTACATGAGTTCTTCATTTTCTGTTTAGCCAGTTCTCACCTTAGAGTGGGATTCCTAATTTCTACAAGTATCACTTGTTTCATTCCGTAGGCTAGAGCGAAAGGTGCTCACTCGTTGCCTATCTAGGAGTTGTCGTGTATGCCCACCATACTGCTGGTAATTCTTCAACCCAGTTTCCTTTTGCTGATTCCAGGCACCTTTTCATATCAAGTATAACTCGATTCAACCTCTCTGATTTTCCATTTCCTTGTGGATAATAGGGTGTAGAGAACCGGTTGGTAATTTTTAGGTCTTCGCAACTGAAGTCCATTGTTAGAAACTAAGACTCAAGGAATTCCATACATGCATGTTATGTTTTTTCACATGAATCCTCTTACTTCTTCCTCGTGAATCCTAGCAATGACATCTACTTCGAACCATTTGGTGAAGTAGTCTATGGCAACCAGTAGAAAATGTTTCTGAGTGAGTGCCATAGGAAGTGGTCCAACGATATCCAGAGACCACTGCATGAATGGCTAAGGACTTGCCACACTGTTGAGTTCTCTCGGGGCCAATTTTACCATAGGCACAAATCGCATTTCCTTGTGTATAGTTTGGCGTCTTAATACATTTTTTGCCAGTAATATCCTTTATTTAGTAGCTTGTAGGCCAAAGATCTGCCCCCAGTATGGTTCCCACACACTTCTTCGTGAATTTTTGCCATCACGTACTAGGCTTCCTTTTCCCTTAGGCATTTTAGATACCGACCTAAAAAAGATCGCTTGTATAATGAACCATTAATCACGTAGTACCTGGCACTTTGTTGCTGGACTTTCTTTGCGCAAAGTTTGTCGTGTGGCAATATCCATCCCTTCAGGTAGCAGATTACATCATCTTGCCAGTTGGGCTCTTCCTCAATTTCTGATTTCGCTACCTCTTTCGCTGTGATACTTAATTTTTCAAGGAATTCAACCGGCACATTCTGTTTTCACGAGAGCTGTAGTGAAGATCCTAGATTAGCCAATGCATCCACGTGCCCATTTTCTGCTCTTGGGACCTGGTGGATCTCATAATTCTTTAGTTGATTCAGTAATTTTTATTGCCCGTTGTAAATAATTGATCATCATTTCATCCTTTACCCTAAACTCTCTCGTGACCTGTTTCACAACTAGCATTGATTCACATGATATTTTTTCAGTTACCTCCAATTCTCGTAATAAAGAGATTCTTGCTATCAAAGCTTCATATTCGACTTCGTTATTCGAGGCATTGAATCCAAATGAAATGGAGTTCTTTAGTGTTTTGCCAAGTCGGGTCCTCAGTACCCCTCCCACTCTAGATCCCTTATTGTTTGAGGCCCCGTCAACGTACAGTTCCCATGTCCCGTTTCTAACTATTTGTGATCCATTTTTAGTTTCTTCCCCGTCATCGACAGTGAAGTTTGCTACGAAGCCAGGACTTGCCCTTTCATTGATGTTCTTGGGTCATAATGGATTTCTTATTGTCTTAACTCAATTGCCTACTTTATCATTCTTCCGCTGACCTCTGAAGTGTGTAGAAGACTTCTGATTCGTGAGTCTGCCAGGACCTTTATGCTGTGCGCTTGAAAGTAGAGCCTCAGCTTCCTCGCGGCTACCACAATGACCCGTATCAACTTTTCCATTCTCTTGTAACAGGTTTCGGGTGCCACCAAGCTTTTACTGATGAATTAAACTGGCTTCTGCTTTCCTTCCTCTTCTATGATAAGAACGACTCTAACGGCTGTTTATGACACAGCTACATATAAGTACAAGGGTTCCCCTGGTTTTTGTTTTGACAACAATGGCGGAGTTACCAAATACCCCTTGATTTTATTGAGATCTTCTTCACACTTCTCATCCCACTTGTTGGCAGAGTTCTTTCTCAGTTTTGTAAAGAAATGGTTACATTTGTCGGTTAATCTTGAATGGAATATATTTAATGCCGCCAATTTTCTTGTTAAACTGTGTATTTCCTTCCACTTTTGTGGGGACCTCATTTTCATTATGGCTTTTACTTGATCCGGGTTGACCTCAATTCCCTGTTGCGTGACCAAGTGACCAAAGAATTTCCCTGTCACCATTCCAAAGATGCATTTCTCTGGATTCAGTTTCATGGAGCTCTTCCTTAGGATGGAGAAGGTTTCATTGAGGTATTTGATGTGATCTTCCTGCTTACAGCTCTTCACTAGCATATCATCCACATAGACCTCCATGTTTTTCCCGATCTATTCTTGGAAGATTTTGTTTACCAACCTCTGGTAGGTAGCACCTGCATTTTTCAAACTTAAAGACATTACTTCGTAACAGAAAGTACCTTATTCAGTTTTGAAAGATGTCTTTTCTTGATTAGATTGGAACATTTTCACCTGGTAGTATATCCCGATAAGGCATCCATGAAGCTCAGAATTTCATGTCCTAAGGTGACATCTACCATCTGATCTATTCTTAGTAGTGGATATTCGTCTTTGGGGCATGCTCTATTCAGGTCTGTGAAGTCTACACAGATTCTCCATTTCCCGCTCTTCCTTTTAACCATGACAACGTTTGCAAGCCATTCTGGATAGCATACCTCCCTCATGAAGCCTGCTTTTAACAATTTGTCAACTTCTTCTCTGATGGCCATAATCATTTCTGGCGTGAAACGCCTCTTCCGTTGCTTCACTAGCCTGACAGTAGGGTCAGATTCAACTTATAACATATTATATTTTCTGGTATACCTCACATTTCTTGGGTTGTGGTTGCAAAAATGTCTTTTATTTTTCTGCAAGAAATCTGTTAGCCATTCTTTTTCTGCTTGCTCGGAGTGGACCCCAATGCTAGTGGTTTTCTGCATTTCTTCATCCAAGAAGGTAAATTCAGTTTCATCTCCCGCTTTATACCTCAGGCCCAAATGTGCATCCTTTTATGATTGCTATTATTCATTAGCAACCACCAGCTCCACTTTCTTCTTCCATTTTCTTTTTCTTGTTGATTCCAGTGCGGTTATGGCGCAGATCCGGGCAGCAGCTAGATCTCCTCTTATGGTCTTTATCCCATCAGGAGATGGGTACTTCACTAATTGGTAATAGGTGGATGGTACAAATTTTATCTTGTGCAGTCAGGTTCTTCCCAAAATGGCATTATAGGGAGATGATGCGTCCAACACTACGAACTCTATGAGGTAGTTGAATGGTTCAACACTGATTGGGAGGGTTCCGTTGAATCCTATCAGGGGCTGTGACGGGCCTTGCAACTAACGTTCTCCTATAGACATTTTCTCGAGTATTGACCGATGGAGAATGTTGTGGTACTCCCGTCATCAATCAGTACCCTTCTCCACAAACAATTTTCCACTTGTATTGAGCTCATAAGAGTGTCGTTATGGCATTCATCATACTCAAAATCCATATCATCAAATATGAGCGGGGGATTTCTGTTATTCCTCGAGGAACTCCCTCATTCATAATTTCCTTCCAGCAGTGGTTTCTTGTTGTACACCTTTCTTTCCTTTCAAGTAGTCCCTTCATGTTTAGCCAGCGCAATGATGGTGTCGACTATTCAGAGTGCTTGCTTCCCGTTGTCTCATTTTTCTTTGTTCCTGACTTCCTTTTCATTTTTGTGTTTCAGCTCCTCTTTTTTTCAAACTGGTTAATGTATCTTTCTTTTACCAGCTTTTCTACGTAGTCTTTCAGCGGATAATAATATTTTTTATAATATCTACTGCTCATGTGGAATGAGAAATACTTATCCTTATCCTTGTAGTATGACTCCTTTGTGAGTGGGGTCGGCTTCTTCAACCAAGGCTTGTCCTTTATCATTTCTAGTACATGGTTTATCGATATAGTCAACAGTATGTAGATCTTATCGCTGAGGTGGATGTCATCAGCATATCTTCTCTAGTTGTCAATTATATCTCATTTATTATCTCCATCCTCACTTTCTTTTTTCTGTCCTATGGTTCCATTTTCTGTTAGCTCTTGTACTCCGTTCTTCTTTCTTGGGCTCATCATTCTGTCATTCTGTCTGTTTTAACATACTTTTCTTTTCTTCTTCCAATGTGATGTAAGCTTGTGCCCGCTAAAAGGTTTCCGCCATGGTTAAAGGTTTAACTTTTGATAAAGCCTCAATGAGGGAGGACTCTGGTCCAACCCCCGTCTAAAAGCCTGCCTGGCCACTTTTTCGTCACAGGTTTCCACCTTAGCCATCTCCTATTTGAACTTATGGGTGTACTCGCGTAGTGTTTCCCCTTTTCAGGCAGAGATTGTAAGGGGGTAGTCTGAATCTTCCATCACCACAAGATACATAGAGTATTGCTCCAAAAAGATAATAGACATGATAGTAAAAATAGTAATTGATTAAGAGGGAAGGGAATGATACCATTTAAGTACATTTCCATCCAAGCTTGTGGGAAATATCATGCACACCAACGCATCCTCATGTTGGTACAACACCATAACTTGCTTAAATCGCCTAAGATGGTCCATATGGTCAGATTTTCCTTCATAGCACTTGATCTTAGGTGCCACGAATTTTTTCTATATTGGGGCGGCTAGAACCTCTGGGCTCAATGGGGTTTTGGTGAGTCACTCAAGGTATGCCTTTCCCGCACTCTCGAGATTCCTCAGCTCCATCATTTTTCTCTCCATCATCTCCTCCATCGCTGCTTCTTTCATAACTTTTAGCGGACAAACTTCTCCCGCTACCTCTTTTTAGTGGTTTTGGGATTGTACCTCGACATCTTCATTTTGCACATTCCTACTATTTTCATTATCTTCCCATCTAGGTTCACGTCCGCCTCTTTTGTGATGATTTTCTCATTCCTCACAGTTAGTGTGCTGAAGGACTTTCACACGCGTCTGTGCGAGATCCCGGTGCAGCGTATCAAACTATTCTTGCATCATATGCCACGTGTTCTGTAGTGTTTTGGTGTTTTGTTGCTCCATCTCCTACATTTGGTTCAGGATTGCCTAAAGCACCTCACCCGGGGGAGTGGTTTGATTGGGTTACTCATCCCCGTTCTCGTTTCTTCGTTGAGGGCAGTGTTTGATCTGGTTCAAGGCATTGTTTGATTTTTTTGGAGGGATTCTCTAAAGTTTCTACTCACTCACAATGAAATCACCAAAATGTAAAAGATTTTTTCCTCACACTCAAAAAGCAAATTAAATTGAGAGAAAGAGATAGCTCAAGGAAAAATTGTTTGATCGTAGGTTGTATTGCTTGCCTTTGATTTATAAATAGCCTTTATTTATAGGCTAGTCACATGATCTTGCTACATTTCTTAAAACTTGAATCTTCTCCTAAGAATGGAATATTCATTGCATTCTAGGGGAATTCAACCATAGTTAAGAGATTACAACTTGATTTGGGGGATTTACAAGCATAATTAACAAATTGCTCGAATATTCCCCCATATTTTGGAGGAATTCGACTGTAACAGCTAAACCAACCTTAAATAGATCTTCTTTCCTTCCTTTTAATGCTCATGCTCTGCCACGTCGGTGGCCTTTGTGGCTTCCTTTTTCCTGCTTAGCTTTCCCTCTAACTCTTCCATTTTGCCACGTCGACAGTCTACGCGGCTTCCTTTGGTTGATCCTTTTGTACAAGTGTCTTATGGGGGGTTTTCCCTGTTCATAAGCCTTGGATGTCCATGTTTATAGAAAAAACTAAAAGTTGACAGTAATCGTTATTTACAAGTAATCATAATTTATCTTTTGAGCGGTAATTGAATCATCTCCAAAAAGTTAAGGAATTCATATTTACCTTGACAAGGTAAATCTAGTCCAAAGTAAAGTTACACTTTTACCATTTTGTGATCGACAAAGGCAAGGTCAACTCCTCATGCTGTGGAATGTGATACGTTGGGACATGCATTGCTACCCCTTGGTCATTATGTGTGTTTCCTGACGATCAATGGGGTAGTTACTAGGCAGTTGGTTTTAAAATTAATTAAAAATAAGTTTGAACCACGAACGGATCGTGGGGGGAATATCAACAAAATTTCTAATATCTAGCTATCTCATCATAACATAGACAAGAAGCATAAACATCATTTTCCTCTTGAATCAATTTCCTAAAAGGCTTAAAGGAACATGGGCTGGTGAGCATGAACTTGTGCTTCTCAATCATCAGTACGATATCAAGATTGTGTTTCCAGTCACCGTAATTATCATGAGTTAATATTGTTCGTGTTTAATATTGTTGAGAATGGGGATATTGACATGATTATTGAAAAGAATAAATGTTCAATCATTTAGGAAAGTATGATACATAATGCAACTACTTAAATATATAAAAATCCATCAAAAAAATATTTCCTCCATGATGTTACAATAAAAGATAATAGCTTGTCTCATCGAGTGATGAAGTCCAAACTATCTCCTATCGTATCAAGACTCTTCTCATTTGGTTAAAGCTCAAATGTCTCCACATCTAGCTTAACCAATCATCAATGGTTTTGGTCATCATGGCCCCATTGACTAGCCCCTAAGTTGGGATTTCAATGTGCTTCAGTCTAAGTGTTTAACCAACGCATCGACTCATAAAAGTTGTTATGGACTAACAGTCTGTCTATCGGAAGGACTATGCCCCACTACTTCCTTTAGAAGTCTTAGCTTCCAAGCAGCTCAATGACTCAAAGCGACATGACTCCAAAGTTTCTCCCATTGAAGAGAGGACCGCTATGGACGGTTCTAAACCATTCCTCGTGGCACGATCAAGTTCGCATTGGAGACTTTGGGAACGTTTCAACGTTAACGACCTTCCGATTTAATTTTTGAAAGAAAAAACTTTGGAGTTTGGTTGTTTTTCAAAAAGATAACTTTTATTAATTTGAGAAATGTGGTGAAATTTATAAATCCTTTATTTAATTTTTTAAATCTCAATTTAAAATCGTAATCATTATAAATTTGACATTGTAATTAAATTATAATCATTATAATTAATCTACAATGATGCATGTACATACTATATGACAATTTGATATTGTCATATCCCTAGTTCTATATGACATGTTATATGATGATGTGCGATAAAATTAAATCATACATTTAAAATTAACCTGCCTATTGAATCACTTTTAAATACAACTCAAAAAGAATAATAAATTACAAATTAATTTCTAAATTTTCATGGCGTCTGTAATTGTCTATTTGTCATTTAGGTTGTCCCATCACTTTGTAACTCTTTACAAAAGTTCGTTCCCATTTTAACAAATTTTAAATTTTAAATTCAAAATTAAAATTTCAAAAATTCAAAAAATTTAAATTTTGATTAGAACCCTTCAATTAAGGAAAATCATTTTCCTAATTAAAAAGTCTCATTAATTATCCTCTTTTTTCCCTTAAAAACAAAACAAAAGATAACATTGAAATTATCTTTTGCATTCAAAAGAAAAAAAGATAACATTGAAATTATATTTTGCATTCAAAAGATAAAAAGATAATTATCTTTGAATTCAAAATTATCTTTATGATAAAAAATGATAAGGGTTATCGCGAAACATCACAGAGTTTCCCAAACCCTAATTGTTATCGTCTAAAGTTTCATAAACCCTAGTCACCATGTAGGGCACGGGAGCGGATTGCGGTAGCGATGGGCACTGGAACAGTACTGCGGCTGCCGGAACAGTAACTTCGGCGTGAACAATATTTCCACGTGAACAATGTGTTTCTGACGACTTTTCGGTGGCTGTCCGGTGACTTCTCAACGGCGGTTTCCGGTGACGGTATCGAGGCGACAATGATTTTACATCAAATTTATAAAATTATAACTTTTTCAATAAAATAAATTACATAAAATTATATGCCTCAAATCCGGCGTACATCAATTCTAAATTGAAATAAAAACGTCTAGAGCCAATAGTTAGGGATCCAATCACATAACACATTCAAAACAGTTTTGAATCTACCATACAAAATCATATGCCAATATCTACAAAATTCGTGATACGTTCATTTCAAATAGCAATATGCATAATCAAGAACATATTGCACTCATACCAATTACTAGGATCAGTTGGTTTTAAAATTAATTTTAAATAAGTTTGAACCACGAACAGTTTGGGGACGGAATATCATAGATTTTTTCATTTGACTTATTTAATCAAATTAAATAACTTAAAACCAAACAATATTTGATTAAGCATATATGACATTAAACGAGAAGATAAGGTTAGAAGCAATTTTTTTTCAACTATACCTTGTATCATAGAATTTCTGAATTGGCGGAATTTCTTCGAGCGTTCTTCGTGTTCTTCAAACATCAGGATCTGAATCACGTACTTGAACTTCAAGAACGATTTGTGAATTTTGTCCACCAACAACCACCCATTAATTTCTTAAATGTATCTCACGAGAATTTTTTATAGGAATTTGAGTGTGGGCTCTCAAAACAATTGAAGAAGAAAAATCGAAAAAAAAACAATTCTTCAATATAATCTTCGACGGCACCAGGGAGGGAGAGGAAGACGTTTTTCTCCTTTTTCTTTTTAACAAGCAACTGTATCTTATCCAAGATCTATCTACAATCAGATTGCTATTAGATATTGATAAAATGTAACTTTTGATATTTACAAATATACCCATATATTTTTAAATTTCTAAAAATTTACCCGATACATTCATAATTGCCGAAAATTACAATATTCCCTAGAGTTTGAGTTGTATCGAGATTCATCAATCCAATTAGTAAATTAATTGATCATTATTAATTTATTTATTTATTTATTTTTATTTACAAATTATTCAATAATTAGAAAATAATAAACTAATTAATTTTAACACATATAATCACACTTAACTAATTAAGTGACATCACCCATCATATATAGGTGTAGTAAGTATGCCTTGACACCAAAACACATTTTGATCCAATTTACTTCGTTTTTCCATTCTAGTTTTCATGAGCTATTTCTGAGACTGAATGGCCCAACATGAACAAAGCTAAGGATTTAAAGACCTGGTGAATTTATCTCCATACACTCACGACATATTTAATTCTGACATCGTACGACTCCACTATAGATTCGAAGCCGAATTAACTCTCGATTCATGCGCTACATTTTCTGTTGGTGTAAATAAACCCTTTTATTTTAACGGTCTACAGAACATTCTAACATAATACCCATCGTGAATATAAGTAACAAAAGAGGAAGATAAAATTACAATTTTATCTTGTTATTATTTCATTAACTCCTTTATTGACTGTGAATAAAAAATACATAATAATGAATTATCTCGTACAATTCACAACTTTATCAATGACTCAATTCATTGAATACTTGACCAGGTTTATTTATTCACTCACCATCAATAAAGCATAAGGTGATATTGTTACTTTCACAATCGAACCACGAATTTCCATATCTATGAATCATGTAACTCCAACTTAATTGAATTACAATCCCAACAGTCAAGGCATTGCCCGCCAATTTGAACTCACTCATTTGACATATCAAAGATTGCAAATAACTAAGTGAAGCTACGTATTCACCTCAGGATTAAGGTAATTATGAAAATACCCTTAAGGTGTAACAATTAGATTTAGAGCTTGGTAAACATTTTTGGGATCTAAACTAATTTGTTATTGGTATTTTTAACATGTTCATGACATGCCTAGGTTAACCGTTTGAGTCATCACTTCTATTCCCCAAGACTGACATCTGTTGGTTCAACCTAACAGTCGTTATCAGATTCAATTTCCCAGTCGATCATGAGACTGTGAATATCATTCTGAACTTTCACAGAAGAGTTCATCTCGAAATGCCTCTGTCTTCATTCTTCGTTCGTTGATGAAAGTTTCAGGACTTGAGTAATTTATAAACACACTTTAATTTAAAATAAAACTTTAAATTTATTCATAAGAATTCAGTAGTACTAATATCTGAGAAATAACTAAATATAAATAAATAGTTATAACACGCTACTTTATGGACATATTCCAACAGTAGCAATGCGTGTCCCGATGCATCACATTCTACTGCGTAAGGATTCGATCGAGCTCAGACGCACGAACTAGGCAAGCGACCTAACTTGACCTCACTGACCTAAACAAGGCAGGCAAAGCAGAGCAGAGCTCATGGAGAGTATTGGGCATCAAAGTAGACCTAAGAGCTCAGGTAACCACCCGACGTCACCACCATCATTACACGCTAAAAATAGGTATCAAGGTGGCTCCCTTCTAGTGGACCCCCGACTCAGCCGTCCAACCGTCGCTTTCCATGTCAGACGGGTCTCCCTCAAGTCATCTCGGCCTCCTTTATACCATCTTGGGGGGACATCAACATTAAATGTCACCGCCCTTGTCCATTGATAGAGGTCAGACATCACATTACCCGAGCTTCCCCTACACGCCTCCCCCTATTAGATTTCTGGTATAAATACTCCCTCCTGCTTAAGGAGAAGGTAAGTGAGAATTAAGATATCAAACCCCTACCCTTATACTACCATACTCCTGACTTAGGCATCAGAGACCCTTAGGCGAGGCTACCACCCCCAGTCGTCCTCATTCTTTGGGTTTGTTTGCTTATGTTGTGCACGTTTCTAGCCAGCATCACCAAACACGTGTACTGTTGAGTAAATAGACTTCAACAATTATAGTTATAGGTTGTTTAAGCTTTGAGTATTTTTAAAAAATACGTGTATTAGAATAATAAATCAATTGAGTGACGAAGCTTAGATGATGCAATAACATAAACAAATATCAGAGTAATAAAAATTTGAATATCTTACAAGATTAAGTTTTATTGTCCACACACTCCACTTATGTCTACTAGTTAAGCACATGTGCGATGCACGTGTCTCAACCCATGATATTTTAGCTCATTCATAAACTTTATCAAATATAAGTATAGAATGATGATACAAGATCATTAAAAAATAATTCAAGTGAAAGGGAGCCAAACAAGTAATTTATAGAAAAAGAGTTTTATTTAATGTGCTTAATATTAATTTTCTTTCATTAAGTTTTAAGATAATCTTGTAATCTATGCTACTTGAAAGTTAACCAAAAATATTTAGTTAACTTGAGACTAATTCGGTTATATATGAATTTTTATATCTTAGATAGTAATAACAAGGAGAAAACTTTTTTAAAGAAGATAGTTTAAACAAGATGGTTGAATCTTGAAAATCTCTTAATGTGATTTTGTATGTTTATTTTTAGAGTAAAACTAATGTCAGCAATTTCAAAGGTAAATTGGGGGTATTATTGTCTAAAAAAGTTTCCTCCACTTCTATATTTGTATATATAGTATAGATATCGAGAGATTATTTTATATTTCTTTTCATTTGGATAATATGTTTTAGGAAAAATTATATGTATGGTCACCCTAAGTTTCCATTTTATGATTATAGTTTCATTTTTCTGAATTACATCATCAAAGTTCGTAATATATTTCAATCTTATAACTCCATCCACATTCCATTAAAAACTTGATGGTTTGCTGACGTGGGTGACATTTTTTCACACATTTACACCGTCACATCAGCAAAGTTGTGGTACAATACAATTTTTATTTTATTCAATTTTCTTCCCCCAATTTTTTAATTTTCAAAAAGAACCTCATAAGATAACAAGATGTATTTTTCTTTTCTCCTCATTCTTTAATTTTTTTCCATTTCTTCTTCTCCTAGTTAACCATCTCCTACAAGGTAATTAGATGTATATTTTACTTTCCTTTCTTCTTCTACTTAATAATTTTATTCCTTTTTTATTTATTTTTCTTAACTTGGGTTTTGATATATTTTTTAATTTTTAAAATTTTCTGAAAAACAACTGTTTAGTTTATATTTAAGATAAAATAACTAGTGAAGAAAAACACTATTTGACCTTGGCGTATTCCTTTCAAGTGGCATGCATCTATGTCAATAATAGGCCTACATAAAAAAAAACCTCTTGCAAGCATCTAAACAGACATACAACCTCTGAAACGGTGGTTGCACCTGAAGACACGATCTTTCAACCATCATCTTAATAGTGCTATTGATGTTGGACCGTTTCAATTCCTCACAAAACTCTCACAGCTTGCAATATTGTTCTTGACAACTTCCGTCTATGAAAAAAAACATATCGTTTGCTATATATGCTTGACTTCTAGTTATGTTAATCAAATTATTATTTCTGATCGTTTCAACAATCTCAGTCAATCTCCATTTTCTTTAGCTTCTAAACCTATACAAATATTGTTTCTCTGTCCATTTAGAGGTAATATGTTCGTTGTGGAAATCTCTAGCACAAGCGTATTCATTAATGGAAGTCTTGATTTGCTAACTACTTTCATTCTGCATTTTAGAGGCTCATATCCTCCATTTACAACCATTTCTCATATAATTCACATACACTCTCTTTTTCTCATTTCTATAAAACTTCAAATCATGGGCACTTTGTCTTGAATGTGCTCTAACAACATCTTTGAACTCAGTACAATTCTTGAATTTCATCTATAATTTGAACAGAACATTTGACATGTCATGCTCAACCATAAATTCAGGATACCGAAGGGTGTCAACCAATTTCACCATATCAATCACATTTCTATCATTAACTATCTTGATTTGCATACTAACTTCACAAGGGACAATATAACATAAACTTGAATAACCATAAACGGCTGTCAAATCCATGATATCCTCCAACTCTAACACATTCATTATATCTGGATCACAATTCTCAATGATTTTAGGCACATCCTCTATGTATTTAGTACGGTTCAACTCAAAATGTCCATTGTAATATAAACATATTGAGAATAATTCTGAATCCATCACTGCATCATAACCCATAAAACATAAAAATAACTAAATTAGAACACATAACTCTAAAACCATATTTTATAGTCTATAACCAGATTTAAAAAACCATACAGAAAGCCTAAACAAAATATATTTTGGAACAAAAATTATCTAGAACATAATTTAGATTTCAGAATTAGATTTCAATCAAACATAAAGTAGATTTCAATCAAATATAAACTAGATTTCGTAACTCTAAGCCCATATTTTATAACGCTAAAAATTTAATTTTTTACAACCCTAAAACCATATTTTCATAACCCTAAAACCAGATGTAAACCCTAAACCAGCTAAAGAAAACCCTAAATCAACAAAGAGACATCTTATCTCGAAGCCCTAAATTAATTTTCAAAACTCTAAAAGTCCAAATAATAACTAAAATACCTTTTTATATGTGGTCCCAAGGAGAACCACTTACTGCCTCGAGTAGCTTTCACAATCTTCAAAAATAATTGGTCCCCTATTTAGCGTTGAATCTGCTAAAATGGAGAATAGAAAATTCAGAAAAATTTGGAAATGAGAGGAAGAGAGAATATGTGAGAAAAAGAGGAGGAATAGACAAATCATTATGTTTTCCCTATTTTAATTCAACGGGATATTATTTTATAAATATTAAAAACTTTAAGGGGTAAAATAAAGACATGGGGTATATTTTATAAAATTTTAAAACATTAAGGGGGAAAGGGAGAAACGGGGTATATTTTGAAAATTCTGAATCGTTTAAGGGGGGAAAGGGGAGAAACATGGTACATTTTATAATTGTTAAACAGTTTAAGGGAAGAAAATGAAGAAGCAGAGTCTTTTTCATAAATTTAAAAATATTTAAGAGGGGAAAAGGACACAGTGTTTATTCTGTAAATTTTAAATAATTAAGGGGGGAAGCGTGATATAAATATTTTAAACAAATATATTGTGTGTCAACTTTAAAATACAGGGTATATTTTATAATTTTCAAACAATTAAGGGAAAGAAAAGAAAACATGGGGTTCACTTTGTAATTTTTAAAAATAATAAAGGGGAAAGAACTTGATACATAAATTTTAAATAAATATCCAATTTGCAACAACTTTGCTGATTTGGCGTACACGTGTAAATAATGTGTCTGCCACATCAACAAACCATTAAGTTTTTAAAGGAATATGGATGGAGTAATGAGATTGAAATATCTTATAAACTTTGATGATGTAATTGAAAAAAATGAAACTATAGTGATGAAATTATTTTAAAATATTTAAGAGCGGAAAAGGACACAGTGTTTATCTGTAAATTTTAAATAGTTAAGGGGGAAGCGTGATATAAAGATTTTAAACAAATATATTATGTGTCAACTTTAAAATACAGGGTATATTTTATAATTTTCAAACAATTAAGGGAAAGAAAAGAAAACATGAGGTTCACTTTATAATTTTTAAAAATAATAAAGGGGAAAGAACTTGATACATAAATTTTAAACAAATATCCAATTTGCAACAACTTTGCTGATTTGGCGTACACGTGTAAATAATGTGTCTGCCACATCAACAAACCATTAAGTTTTTAACGGAATATGGATGGAGTAATGAGATTGAAATATCTTATAAACTTTGATGATGTAATTGAAAAAAATAAAACTATAGTGATGAAATTATTTTAAAATATTTAAGAGGGGAAAAGGACACAGTGTTTATTCTGTAAATTTTAAATAATTAAAGGGGAAGCGTGATATAAATATTTTAAACAAATATATTATGTGTCAACTTTAAAATACAGGGTATATTTTATAATTTTCAAACAATTAAGGGAAAGAAAAGAAAACATGGGGTTCACTTTGTAATTTTTAAAAATAATAAGGGGAAAGAACTTGATACATAAATTTTAAACAAATATCCAATTTGCAACAACTTGCTGATTTGGCGTACACGTGTAAATAATGTGTCTGCCACATCAACAAACCATTAAGTTTTTAACAGAATATGGATGGAGTAATGAGATTGAAATATCTTATAAACTTTGATGATGTAATTGAAAAAAATGAAACTATAGTGATGAAATTGAAACTTAGTCTAAACTATAATGACCATACATGCAATTTTCCATTTTTTTAGTTTAAATTTCATTTCAACAAAATAGTTACAGAAAAATCCATCCTAACACGAACTGCTAGGTCAAGACTCTAATAAACAATGATAAAAATCAGACAAAACCAATTAGAAAATATAATAACGCTCAAGAAGATCATATAGGTGTACAATAAAAATGTACACAATTAAATTGAGCTCAGGAAAAACCCTAAACTCATTTCATAAATCAATCACCGTTCAAATTTATCTCGATCGACTAGGATTGTACGAGGCATTGTCAGTTCAAGATTACTAAGACAAACCAATAAAGGCTTGCATACCCACGATTCTAACTAAAACAATACACTCTAAACCACAACAAATCAAGACTTAATAGGGGAAAATTGTATCATTCCGTGAATTTTTTTCACGGCATGGATACTAGTTTATTGTGGTCCTTAGATTACATTTGGAGCAATATGGGCCACACAAAATCTAACATGTAACAGGTTTTTTTTTCTGGGTTCACCAAATACATAGTGGGGTTCACCAATTGCGTAGTGGGGTTCACCAAATACGTACAAAAGAATAATTCTTGGAGAGGTTCACCAATTACATAGTGAGGTTCACCAATTACGTAGTGAGGTTCACTAATTACATACAAAAGAATAATTTTTTGAGAGGTTCACCAATTACGTACAAAATAATAATTTTTGGAAGGGTTCACCAAATACGTACAAAGGAATAACTCTTGGAGGGGGTTCACCAATTACGTACAAAAAAATAATTTTTGGAGGGGTTCACCAATTACGTAGTGGGGTTCACCAAATATGTACAAAAGAATAATGTTTGGAAGGGTTCACCAATTACGTACTGGGGTTCACCAATTACGTAGTGGAGTTCACTAAACACATACAAATTAATAATTCTTAGAGGGGTTCACCAATTATATACTGGGGTTCATCAATTACGTAGTGAGGTTTATCAATTACGTAGTGAGGTTCATCAATTACGTACTGGGGTTCACCAATTACGTATCAGGGTTCATCAATCTATCCCGGGCGGTTTCCCTAACCGATACCGACAGTTTTGGGCCTACTGCTAGTGGTTTTGGAGCCAATACTAGCAGTTTTAAGCCCAATACTAGCGGTTCCTGGCAATTTTTCCATTTTTTGGCGGTTTTGTTATTTTTTCGGCGATTTTGCATCAATACAATGTTGGATAATTATTAAATTTGTACGTGAAATATTTTGGTGAACTCCTCGAAGAATAATTAATGTACGTGAAATATTTTGGTGAACCCTTAAAGAATGATTGATTTTGTACGTGAAATGTTTTAGTAAACCCCTCCAAGAATGATTAATTTTGTACATGAAATTTTTTGGTGAACCCTCCAAGAATGATTGATTTTGTAGGTGAAATATTTTGGTGAATCCTTCGAAGAATGATTGATTTTGTACGTGAAATATTTTGGTAAACCCCTCTAAGAATTATTGATTTTGTACGTAAAACTTTTTTGAAACCCTCGAAAAATTATTGATTTTGTACATGAAATTTTTTGGTGAACCCCTCAAAGAATGATTGATTTTGTCCGTGAAATTTTTGGGTGAACCCCTCGAAGAATGATTGATTTTGTACGTGAAATATTTTTATGAACCCCTCAAAGAATGATTGATTTTGTACATGAAATATTTTTGCCCCTTGAAGAATGATTGATTTTGTACGTGAAATATTTTGGTGAACCCCTCCAAGAATTATTGATTTTGTACGTGAAATATTTTGGTGAACCCCTCCAAGAATTATTGATTTTATACGTGAAATATTTTGGTGAACCCCTCGAATAATGATTGATTTTGTACGTGAAATTTTTTGGCGAACTCCTTGAAGAATGATTGATTTTGTACGTGAAATGTTTTGGTGAACCTCTCCAAGAATGATTAATATTGTATGTGAAATACTTACTGTGGTTTACCAATTACGTACTGTGGCTCACCAAATATGTACAAAATAATAATTTTTGGAGGGGTTCACCAAATATGTACAACATAATCGCCATACCTAATAGGTGAATCGCCTATTTTTTGCCCCTAAACGCAATCCTGAAAGTGCTAATCACATCGTCAAAGTCAAGCGCTAGTTTAATGCCTCCAATCGCCTATTTCTGTCCCCAAACGCCATGTACAAATAGGCGATCGCCAGTCTCCCTCCTAATCGACACTTTTTTGCTCATAATCACCATTTATATATGGCTCTAATCGCCATTCTTCACAATTTTCCTTAAAATTGATATTTTTATAATTATTTACCGTACACTAGAAAAATCATTGATAAAAATAGAAAAAGCTCATTATTTTAAAACAAACATTCATGGAACTCGATTATTATGTGAAATTAGATTGGATTAATTAAGGATTCTCGATACAATTGAACGCGTATTCACAAACTCGTTAAAAGTTGTCATTGATAATATTGTTGTGCTTTAGTGACAAGTATCGAGCGAAATGAGATTTCACCATATATAATTATAGGTCGTGATGTTATGATGGTTGGTAAATCTTATTTATCGATTTGACGAACAAGTATAACCCTCAATGTCATATTCTATCTATAAATCGAACATATCCAATAAAAGTTTGAATTGAATATTAAAATTTGAAATTTTAACCTTTAATTTTATAAATTATAACCCCATTAAATTTGAAAAATAACATATTTACGTTTTAATTTAAAAGAGATGAGAATTACGAGAAAGCCCAAAATTAAGACTGAAACACTTTTGAGCTCCTAAAAGTACTTAAAATATTATTTATTAGACCCGAAACTGAATAAGCTTCAATTTTATATCTTACGGGACACGTGACTCCACTCAAGTCAAAAGTTATGCACTCCGAAAGTTTACATGCGTGTGTCACGATCCAATAGGGAGTATTGGGCCAAACGTTTGTGTGTCTGGCGTTTGGAGCCCAAACACCACTAGCAGGCCCCAAACGCCAGTCATGGCTGGTGATTCGCCTACCATAACTGGCGTTTTGGGCCCCAAACATCAGACACACAGGCGTTTGGCCTGTGTCACTGGAACACGAGTCAAACGCCTGTTACCATGGTGTTTGGGGCCTGCTGGTGGCGTTTGGGCCCCAAACGCTAGAGACACAGGCGTTTGACCCCTATCACTGAGACACAAGCCAAACGCATGTTACCATGGTGTTTGGGGCTCAAATGTGTCCAGCAGGCCCCAAATGCCAATCATTGTAAGCGTATTGCCATGTACTGATGGCGTTTAGGTCCTCATTGTGACGTTTGACTCTTAACAGTTTTCATACACACTTAGCTATATTCATAATTAGACATTTTCACACACTTAACAATTTTCTTACACTTAATCATTTTTAAAACGTAGTCATTTTCACAAATTTGCTTAGCCCTTTTCACGAACTTCCTTATTTTCACACTTAACCATTTTCACACACTTGGTTATTTTTTACACATTTAACCATTTTCATATCCTTAACTATTTTATAACATACTTGGTCATTTCATGTGCTTAGTTATTTTCACAACTTAGTCCTTTTTGTAACCTAATCATTTAACATACTTGGTAATTTCTTTATTACCAAATGCTAGTTTAGTGGCTCTAATTGCTAAGTGTCATTTTCATACATTTAGCAATTTTTACAACTTAAGCAATTTCACACACTTAAACATTTTCATACACTTAGTCATTTTGACACACTTAATCATTTTGACAAATTTGGTAATTTCATACACAGACATTTTCGCATACTTTATCACAGTCGATAAATTATATATTCACACACTCGGTCATTTTCACACATTTTCTGTCACTTAGTCATATTTCATGCACTAAGGAATTTTCTCTACTCTGCCATTTTCATGCACATGTTTTGATGGAACTCAACTATTTTCATGTACTTAATCATTTTCACAAGGTAGCATTTTCGCCATTTTCACAAGGTACTTGATCATTTTTCAACCTTTAGTCTCATTCTAAATCTTTATGTAAATTTTTATATACTTGATCATTTTCACATATTAATTTCATTGTAAATCTTTATGAAATAACAACTCTTTATTAAAAAAAAGCATATCATTCATTGGTATCACTACATATGCACATTCTTTTTTCGTCACAAATCCCTTCTATTCTAAACTCAATCGACTTCTTTAACTATTAAGTCACTAATGAACGGATCGAGAATTACTTCCTTTGCTGGACTATATTTGTCTAGACGTTTTTTCAATGAACATTAATCCTTATACTTTTTAATGTTTGCTTTAGTTGCATCATTTGTGCCCTCGGGATCGTGTTGCAATGCATTTTCCATCTCTGATATGTAATCTCCTTAAAGATAAATAATAAGATCCTGAATCAAAATCCAAGTCGACCATAATAATGCAAATTTAAGCATGCCGACAATGACAAATAAAGTGCATATCATATGGATAATAAGCATACCAGTAGTGACAAATCAAGCAAGGATTAGATAATGCAAAACCAATATACAAGCCTCCAAAGCCTTTCTATGATCTCTCCTCTTCTAATATGTTGAACAAGAAATTCGGGAACATCTTCTGGATTTACATAGCCATACCTGCAATGAACAAAAATAATTTAATCGTAGTTTAGTTTATAGCATAAATTTCCAAATTGCTTAATAACATCAGGTTAAAGGAAGACAACAAAGATACATATTTTACCAATGACCCATATAGATGGGGTGTAAGAAAACAGAGACAGTGAAGAAGAAGATGAGGTTTAGAAGAAAGGGAAGAGAATACTCAATGAAGCTTACTGAGAGAATGTGCTGATAGCTTCATTACTCGTTAATTGAATAATACTAATAGATATATAATAGAAGAGTTAGCTCAACTACTAAAGGTTAAAGCTTTACCCAAATCCTCCATCAACCGTCAAAGTTCCATCTTCCTCGTATCCACCATCTCTGTTAAACCAAAGAGAAAAACAATAGCTAAGTCACAAAAGAAAGGAAATAAGTTTTCAAATCAGTAGTAGATATTAAGTTAGCCAATGAATTTCTCTAATATTGGCTCATCATCATTAATCAAGTGATACATTTTTGTCAAGAAAACATTTTTAAAGTAGGGATTAGCATCATAAAGGAATTCCAGCTTGAAGTCCTAACCCAAAGATAAACAAACGGCTAAATCGATCGAAGAAAAACAACAAAGACAAACTAACGGCTAAATTAAATAAAATCCCAACTCAGAGAAGAAAAAATGAAGGAAATCAACAATAATAAACTAACGGCTAAACCGATCGATATATAAACACTTATATCAAATAAACTGACAACAAAGATAAAGACGAACGACTAAATCAAATAAGATCTCAACTCAGAGAAGAATAAGACGAAGGAAATCAACAAAGACAAACTAACGGCTAAATTGATCGATATATAAACACTTATATAAAATAAACTAGCAATAAAAACAAAGACGAACAACTAACTCAAATAAAATCCCAACTCAGAGAAGAAAAAGATGAAGGAAATCAACAAAGACCAACTAACGGCTAAATTGATTGATATATAAACACTTATACCAAATAAACCAGCAACAAAGACAAAGACGAACTTACCGACAAAAATCCCAAATCGCGCTTCAAATTAAAAATCCAAACGCGAAGAGCAGCAGTGAGGCTGGGGCTCGATCAAAATCACCAAGGCTAAGGTTGGAGAAGAGAGCTCGATAAAAAACCCTAAGTCGCCCTAAATCGCGCTTCAGATTAAAAACTCAACTTCTGTCAGAATCAACTTGGAGAGACAAAGCTCTGAGATTTGTACAAGGCGAGCTTCAACTTAGAGGAGAAAAAATCTGTCGCCGTGCCCTAGAGATGTTGTAGTTGAAGGAGGAGGGAAATGAGGGAAAGTGGAAAAGATGAAGAAGATGAGTAATTGAGTACCTATTTTACCGGTTTCAAAGGAGGTTAAACTTAAAAACCCTCAAGTAGTTGGGATTAATCTTGACCCTATCCTAGGATCAAGATTATTCTCAGCATTGAAAAGAGGTCTTTAATAGGAGAAAAACATCATAAATCAAAAACTAGAGCATGCAAATTTTTGAGTAAATTTTGTTGAATGTTAGGCAGTGCATAATTGCATATGGACAAATGCCATACTCACCGGTCAAATAGAAATTTGTTTCGTAGGCTATTAATACTTACCAGTCAACTTGTTGATGGATTTTGACTAATAATTGAGTATTTTGAATTTGTTTCACTCGATTGTTTTTATCAAATTATCATAAATTCAGTTCATATCGGTTCTTCGGACACCACTAATAGGTGAGAACGTTTATACTCTTACTTTAGAAAGTATAAAGTAATTCGTAAGACCAGATTTTCATATTAGAGTTGAAAATCTATTTTTTTCTTATTAGTTTTATATTTATATGTAACGTGTGATTATGTAAACTGTCCATAACATACTATAGAGTTGCACATATTCTTTTACCCTCTATAGTCGTGAAACATAGATCTTTCAAATTCCAACTACCAGTAAACAACACCTTTTTCCATCTACATAATCTCAATTCTACAAATATCCATAATTTCTAATCCATTTTCTCTCTCCCCAAACACTCTTGAATATATTTCAAACAGCCTTTTGCATCAACTTATCCCCAACAAATTTCTCGAGAGTTTTGAGACAAGTGCCATATCTTTAGTAATGTTTCAATTTCTCTTTACAATAGCTTTCTCTTCAATCCCTTTGACTCTCTACATTCCTCCATTGAGAAGCTTCAACTTATTTGTAGTTACCACGGAATCTCTATCAAGGCAGCTAAGAACATACACCAATATAATTCATCAACGCGTACGGCATGTTTGGCTCAGGTTTTTGAACTGTGTGCTCTGTAACCCTGTGTTGATTTAATTACAAACTTTAGTTTTTGGCCTGGTTGAGAGAATGAATGTAAGCTGACTCGAACTGAAGGCTTTACTAATGTGATTATGAGAATGAGTATGAAAGTTTAATTGCCTGTATCAACTCATTTCACTAGGAATGAGTTTTCTTGTTGTTCTGAGTATTAATTTATGTCAGTCAGTGTACAATCAAGATCTTCTCTCTTTGCTTCAAGTACCTCCTGTAGTTAACAGCTAAAATGAAGATTTTCGGATTAGAGCTCCAAAGAAAATCAGTTCCCTACAAAAAAATTATTACTCTTGGCCAGAACGTAATTCGTGAATAAATTGATCTGATTCCGCTAATGCAAGTAAGATCTTACTCAGATTAAAAAACATCGACAATTTCGTTTTAATGGATAAACAAAGAATTCCAATTGCAGAACTTGGTTTGATACAAATTTGTTCTTATGAAATGATTGATTTCGTTACTTACAATAGTGAATTAAAGAAAAAAATACGTGACATTGAAATTGAAGATGAGATGTGCAAATCAATCTTTGGATGAAAGGTACACTTCAGTAGAAAAAAATCAGTACATATATAAAAAAGAAGTAGGAATACGACGATAGTATACGATCTTCCCGCCCAAAAGAAGAACAAGAAAACAAAAATGAAGCTGGAAAAGAAAATTTGAGACTTTTTTATTCATGGAAACTGTTCTTTCATAGACAAATTAATATTTAGTTACAGTTTGATTTATTAACAACAAATGAATTGAATAAGCAGACAGACTAAAACATGTCTGGAAATGAATTTTCCAGCAGTGAAAGGAACAAAGATAAGTTTTTAGTTATCCGAGAATTATTGAAGAATCGAAGAACGAATCGGACGTCTTTCCTGAATATTATTCAAAAGAACTACTTGATTAGGTGGATAGATTAGTGCAAGGCTTCAGAAACCAGAATACATCCAAGGTTCTTGTTTCTCTTCCATCAACAATAGAAATGCTTTTCCCTTTCTCACCACACTCCTCCCTTTTCACCATCTGCTTCTGCTTATCTTGCTCCACTTCTTTAAGGACCCCTCTCTCCTGATCATACACCACAAAACAGAATACCAATTAACCGAATTCGTTCCCCTTTTATACTTACAAAAAATACATAAATCACAGAGAAAACAAAAAATACATAAATCTACCCCCCTCCCCCCGGCGCTTAGCTTCTCCAGTCCTATTTTGGTTCAATTTAGTTTTAGTGTTGGAAATTATCGCATTCTATAAGTTTCAAATTCTGCTAATGTGGCTAATTCATAAATAAAAGACAAACAGAGGAATAAAGCGATTAAAATCGAGCAAGAATTTAAGCTACATACCTTCATAATCCTAGATTTGGAAGGCTTTGGTGGGGTAATTTTGTTGGGGGCAGAAAAGCATTGAGGAGAAGGAGGATTCGTCCGGATTTGAAGCAAGCTCTCCTCTCTTTTACACTTCACATTTTCCAAATCCAGGGATATAGGAACATTCTCTACCTCATTAGCTCTTCTGCATTACATTCAAATCAAAGAACTTCACTTTAAGTATTCATTCAGAGAAGTTAAACAAAAAAACAAACATTGAAACAGAGTGAACTTACTTAAGGCTACTTTGTTTCTGCTTTACTACACTAATACTATTTCTTGCTGCTAGTTTCTCTTTACCCAATTCAACAAATGGCTTTCTCTCCTTTCCCTCAATCTCCAACTCGCCAGAAACCGCTGTATCCCCCTCCTCCTCCATTATCATTTCGTCCTTTACAGCCTCTAGATCATTCTTGACATTCAACTTCTCCACATTTTCTCTCTCCCTCGCCCGCGTGGCCATTCTCTTCAATTCGTTGCAAAATTCTGTAATATGACTCAAAATATCTCGCCCAGCGAATAAGTTTTTTGCCGAGAGCGTGCTCTTTAGGCTAGGGGGATCCTCGTTTGGCTGCATATGATCTACCGGTGGCTTCTTCTCTGTGCTTGATTTGAATGTTGCCTTGGTTGACTTAATTTGGTAAGGTGGAGGAGTTGAGAAATTGGGGTTCTGATTTTCGCTGTCGTGGTTGAATTTGGGATTGTAGTTTGAAGAAATTGAAGATTGAGTGAGCCCTCTTCTCTTCAATTTTGCATCTCTACAAAAAGAGGAAATTTGGTGATGTCCATCTGAATTGAAGATATTTAAGAACCAAACTGGATTGCTAAAAGTGTTTGGTCTTTTTTATTTACCTTTGAGTTCGATCGCCAAGTGGAAGAACCTCAAGAACGCGATCTGAGCTTGAAAGCTTCAAGAAACCAAGAAGATATGGAAAAGTTAGAGAGAAAAATTAAAATAAGACAAGTAATTTAGAGGCGAATCTGTCTAATTCGAGTGATGATCTAGCTTCAAATGAGCTGAATTACTATTATTGTGACAGCTAACACACTCTAACAATACCTAAATTGCCAAATCTTGATTTTCTTTCTATTCTTAAGCTTTCTTTGGGAACCAAACAGCAAAAAAAGCCAGAAATAGAGAAAGAAACTAAAATTTAAACCTTCGGAGGAGTCAATTTAAGAAAGTCTTCAGTTGTCTTCGGGTGCTTGCAATCTGTTAAAAACAAAATCAAACAAAAATAAAATGGGCTGCTTCAAAAATTAAGAATTATCGAACAAAAACTGCGGAATTTAATAATATGACGGAGTAAACGATGGAGGAGCTTACCGGGTCGGCAAAACCAGGCCTCGTCGTCGACGGAAACATCGGGGGAAGTGAAATCGACCCACTTGGGTGCGTTGATGTGCTCGTATAGTTGGTCCTCAACGAACTTCCATTCTAATCTTTTCCAATCAATTTTGGCTGGTTCCATTGAACCCACTTCGTAAGGATGGAAAGAGAGGGAGAGGTCTCTTTGTCTAAGGAGTAGGGAGGAAAACAGAGCTAAATGTAACCGTTAGCATGCTCTTGGAATTGGAAGAGAGTGGTGTAAGCTTATTAATTTTTCTGACCGTTGGGGATTTACTATTCTTTTTCTTTTCTCCCTTACTTGGGGCAGGTGGGCATCTTGTTTTTTTTCTTTATTCTTTTTTTTTTGAAGGAAGGCAGGTGGCTGGGTATGCTTTCACGTGTAGTAAACTAAGGATTGAGATCATCCTACAGCAGAGTTTATGCTTTGTAGATCTACCTTCTTAATTTATCAGTTTTATTTTTACTTTACATTATTATCTTAAATTTTTTTAATTACAGAAAAACAGTGTCGAGTCAATCTAGAACGCTGTAAACGATATGATTAGTTCTACACTAAGATTTTAATCAAGTTTTTATTGATTTTGATCAACTCATGTCTTAATTATTCTTAGATAGATTAGACAATATAATCGAATTTTGTGATTGAGGTATAGGGTTCAAATACTCTCAAACTTTGGCCACAACATAGCTATATTGATGGAGAATATCGGCAATGGTGAGCGGGTACTATGTTCAATACCGAGTAGTGAGGTTAATCCCTCTCCTACCAATTTTTTGTATCAAAAAATGTATATATGTATAATAATTGACACCACTTTGTTAATTAAAATTTAATTTATAATTTGTTGACTTAAAATTACTCAAACAAGATTATGGCTTATATAACAACACCAAAAAAAATTTCTAGAAAAAAGATTATCCCAGCCGTATTATGGATTTTAATTGAGAAATAAATTTTAATTAAATTAAAATAAAAAATAAAAAGACTTTTTTTCACAAACGGCAACTATACATAGCCAACTTCAAGAGTATGGAGATAAAGATAGCTCCCATCAAAAGCTTATCTAGAACAAATTAAACAAAACACGAAAGAAAAACAACCCCACAAATATTTAGAGATCACAACTATAGATCTAAATCTGTGAAAGAGTACCACCATAGATGTATAAAGAAAACTATCATATATCTAGATTTATAGATGAACAACATACAATGATAGAAGTAAAAAAAAGAACTTTACCGGAGAGGGAGGATCGATCCTCCTCTCCGGTGACCGGGAAAACACACAAAATACAATTGCAGGGAGAGGTTAGACTTGGCTTTGCTTGAATGCTACAGTTTATGCACAAGGAGAGCTTGCGGTATCATCGGGAAGAAAATAATATGAGAATTAAAAAGATGAGTCGAATGCATGCTTATCAAACTCAAGTCTGAGGAAGGATTTCGTTTTAATCAATCAGGACAAAGTATTAATCGAGTTAAGAAACATCCTTCCTACAGCAACTCATTCATTAATTTTGAGAATATTAAAGTTAAAACACTTTTGATATCATATGATTCATTAATTATCAATCTGCTCGTTAACCGACAAGTAGCTGTAACATTTTTCTGACTGGTTGTAACATCCTAACAAAGATGACAGAATGACCTTGGAGAAGTAAGAAAATGTCATTTTAGCTCTCACTACCCGAAATCTCCTCCACATTAAACCTTAATGGAATTCCACGGCGCATATAATTTAATACATGTCCTATTAAAATTATACAACATATCATGATTTCTCACCAAAATGTGATTATGAATTTGGATCCGGGGCATCAGATTCATACAACCATCCAACATACCATATCGGCTGCAATGCAAACTAATAATTAGTTTCAGAGCCAACTAATAACATCAGAAATCTTAATCTAACATGACAGTATGAAGGTATTTCCAAACGACTGGAATTTTTTTACCACAAGGAGTCAGATAAAAACAGATGGATGACACAGATGATAAAGCAACCAAGACGGGATAGGGAAAAGCAGGGCAGAAGGGGAGGTTCGGATTTTTTGCTTGATATCAGAACTATATGTTACTCTGGTAGAAGTAGAATAGAAACAGAAGCTAAGAGGATATGATTTTCTATTTTAACTACAATGTGTAAGAATAAGGAAAAAACATTGCAGTTCTTTCAACTTGCCTACATATACAAAAAGGAAAAGGAACAATATTAAGAAATAAAAAAGGAAAATTGATGAAGCAAACTCTTAGGCCTCAAACATTACTCATGATTGTATCAACAGCGAAATTCTTTAATGCCTTGATTCCTCTCCAAATACCTCGATGTTGCAAATCGGACATATCTGACAAAACATGAAGAAAGATCGTGTCAGTCACGCGGAGCAAAAAAATGTAGTTAGTAAGTAAGATGAATTGAAGTAAGAAAAGTAACAGACTTTATTAATCGTCAGCCATTTGGTGATGCATTCGTTATGATAGACGTGATTGCATGGCAATTTTATCTGCCAGTCCCCCCTTTTATACCTCATTTGGCATATCACACATCTGTGATGCAAAAGAAATATCAGCAATTATTACACCAACAAACAAGCATGAAAAAATATAGAAGCCAAAATATACGAATTGTCTTTAGTCAAGCTAATAGATGTAGAAAGGAATTTAATTCCTTGCACTAATGTGCAATTTTATTAAGTTATGCCAAATTGTGAAAGATTTCAATTAAGGAGGAGATGAATAGTTATATATGGTGATACAGAAAGGAGGGTATTCAGAAAAGGGTTTATAATGTTTTAAAGAACCAACGTATACGTGAACTTCAGAACTGACAACAAATTACATGTCTATGTTTGTTAATAGAAAAGAAAACACTGGAACACAACAGCTCCTTCTCACTTCTGCAGAAGATGCCAAAAGTCTTCATCTTTGAGATAGATTAGAAGTTTTCTCACCCAGAGAAATTTCACATTTGACCATATGACCTCTTCATTTTCATGCAATAAACTACCCAGTAGGTGGGTACCAGAACTTATGTTTGACAACTATTTGGGAAGCAATAGATACAGTCTCTCAACCCTGTCTCCTTCGGAAAGATTAAGAAGTTTTAGTGCTCTCAAACAGAACCATAAAACAACTACAAGTATGCATCTTAAATACCATTGGTAAGTAACCTATACTGCTCTCGAACGCAACCACAAAACAAACAAGTATGCATATTGGTGGGGAAGTTTTCTATTCACTCAGCTTTGAAAGATGCTCCGCAACCTCCTCTACAGGTAATATTTGATATGTGAATATCATTGCCTCTCACAAATTCAAGTGATCGAAGTGTAAAATCCTACTCTTTCTAAGTTTGTATTAACTCGAGCATGACCAGAAGAACAATCCATGATGACAAAGTGTAGCAGATTTAAATCTCATACAATGGCAATCACGTCTCCAAGCCATATAAAGCTTATTAACATAATAAAGTGTCCACTAACCACATGGACAACAGTGTCAAGCAGATCATTGGCGTTCTTAGTGAAAACAGAAAAGAATTTTGTATTGCCTCCAAGTTAAGAGAATGAGTAGCTTAAGAGACAAATTACAGCAGTCAGTGAAGAAGTTAATAATGATAGCATCTATAAGCAAACACTTACCTTTCCCCAGATCTTTTCCTTGAGAAGAAACTGCCAAGCTTGTACTTTGAGGTGGGAAGTAAACTAATAAGCTCCTTGGATAGACCTCGACTCTCAGTTCCAACTGCCTCGCCTAAGTCTAGTAATTCCTAAAGAAGTGTATAAGAAATCAACAGTCAAGGCTCTGGTTGTTTCCCTAAATTTTCTTTGAAATACTCAATTGCAATCAGGGCTATTATGTTTCCTATACAGTTCCCTAAATTTTGAACTAAATGAGAAACCATGTAACCAAATAAACCAACAGTAACTTAGGAGGTCATCATATAAGAAAATGGAAATCCTTAACAAATCATGCAAGTTCAGTAAAACAGGCAGTTATTTGTCATACTTATAACAAGTTATTTGTAACAAGCTCAATGTTGCTAAATGGAGTTTCTAATTATGTTGCAGTAATAGCATTGTTTTTGGTAAATACAACGAAGCTATTAATTATCTATGACCCAGATCAAAATCTATCCGCCTTCTCAAGTTCTAAGTTTGCAGCCTCACAGCTATGCTAGAAGATGGTTGGTTTATCACAGAAAGGCAGAAAACCTTGTACTAAATAAGCATTCCGTTGAATTCTGTGGAGCCAAAAAAAATAGAAACAACAGACTAACCATTATGGAGTTACATAAATAAAATAATATTTAGAAACTTACAAGTACTTTGGACAACAATAAACATTAAAAAACTACTATGTTGAAAAGGGTTAGATGAAGCCAACCTCATAAGTCATGTTATCTGGATCAATAGCATCTTGCCAGACAACCTGGGATGATTCCTGAATAAAGTGAGATTTGTTAGTGTTGACAACAGTAAGAGATCATTTCCAGCATGCAGGAGCGCCAGAAAAAAAAAACAGTTTGTGATATGAAATATATACTAAATTCATACTTCAGCAATTGTTTTTCAACTATTGTTTGGTCCTTAAAATCCCAAAGGGGCCATGAGTCACAGATGTTTGCATTTTTTATTATACATATTAACCTTTGGCTGTGATGTTAAGAGATTTTACAGCTTGAGTTGATATCAAATCAACCATAAGAGATGAAACTATAATCACCTTTTTTCTTATCATTCTACCCACAAGTCATTAGGTTTATTGTGAGTATATGGATGGGTGAGGGTGTAGATACCAGTAGCTGGATAATATGGGTAAATAAACATGAACTAACTGCAACGGAAACAACTGGCAAAAGGCCATAACAGAGTAGGGATCATACTTGAGAACGAGAACTTCCAGTGTTCTCATTAATAGAAATGCCTGCAAAAAGGAAATACAATATTCAGGTCAGAAAAGGAAATCAGCATTGTGGACTCTTATTATGCATGTGATTGCAAACATTTTGTTGATAGATGAGCATTCTCATAAAGCACCATCAAACTTCTAGCATGACCATACTCTTCTGAACTGTTTTACTAAGGTCTTTCTAAGACTCCAAACTCCTATATGTCATGACGCAAATAATTCATGAAATGTCAAACAAATATAATTAACACCTTCAGGTATAGAATTTGCATCAACGACATCATCTTCTCCGGATTGTGCGTCTGTCGTTACAAGCTCTTCAATGTTCTCTATCGGAGGATATTCCCAAGCCCTCCCACCAGCATATGTTCTAGGATATTGATTGTTTATATCATAAGGGCTGTAATATGAAGTACTTTCTTGACCAGAAACTCCGAATTTGTATGAATGCATATTCATTGACCAGTATGCACTTCCCTAAACAAAAAACAAATTGAAAGATATTACTAATTACTTTGCTCATTTTGTAGATCTTATAGTTTCAAAGTTAAAGTATTTTAGAGACCAAATCAATAAAAGTGAACCTATGAGTTAATAACTTAGTATGCAAATGAACCAAATTTCTTTTGGATTCTAATGTTATTCTTTCGTAGATGTGCAATCTTACTAGCATATTTGTGTATATGTAAGTATTCTACGGAATTACACCTCAGAAATTTAACAAATTTGATATCTCAAATTACGTTTTACATTATTAGCTTTTGATAATCTAATAATTCCATCACATTTATTGGTTCTGAAATGATCCAAAATAATTTAATTTTTCAGCATTTTAAACAAAGACCTTTTATCAGTGTGTAAGCGGAAGTAAGTCAACGCAATACATTCCTGATGGAGAACACTTGTAAACAAGATCTTATACCATTAGCTGAAATAGCATGTTCCACTAATAATCTCAATACACTGGTTGGTGATATGAAGCTTCTGCTTAAAAAGGTTGCGAATACATTAGAAAGATAGCTTCCAGCACCATGAATATACATCTTGTCTTAGCAACTATCAACAACATGACCAACCGAATGTGACATTTTGACACATCACAATGCAAGCTCATAAACGGTTTCCTTTTCAACAGAAAAATGGAATTAGAATATAAAAGTGTACCTGATCATGTACAGGCCCTGCATGAGCGTAATTTACAGGCACGTGTGCAATGCCGTCAAAGAAGTCCATGAAGCTTTCAGTAACAGTGTAAGGAAAGCCAGTGTCCATGTAATGTATATTATTGCCATTCATTTTGAGCCACTATTTATCTCTGTATCAGCTAAAATGGAGTTGATATTTATCTTTGGACTGCAAAAGAACTGGAAGATATAAACACAAAGATTATCAAATGCCAGTAAGAAATTTTTCTACAGTAAAGATTGAATATCAACTAGACTACAAAATAAGCAGTCAAAAGTATCACCATAAATTGCAACTATCTGAAAACAAGTTCTAACAGTCGATATGACAACTATGAAAATAGAGATTTCAACATTTTTAAAATGGCAGCCATCAACCTATATTTTTTGCATAAGAAAAGAATTAGAGTAAGCACATTAACTCTCCTCTAAACTATTGCGATTCAAATGCAGGGAAAAGCGAAGATCGAGAAATTCTGAATTCCCTGTGAGGGCCTTAGGAATCAAAGTGTATTGAACATTACAAAACCTTGGCTAAAAGCACCATTATCCTAAAGTTCCAACCTTCAGTTACAAAAGCGAGACATCACATAAAATCCACAAAATTCCTTCTTTTCTCTAAGCTTCCTCTTTCTAGGCTACCAAACAGAAACAACTCCGTGAACAATTCTCTCTGCTACAGGTACCATATTTAGCCAAAGTTCCTTCTCATTCGACCAATTCTGAGAGAGAATAAAAAAACAAAGACGAAATGAGCATAACGCATGATGCAATAGTGTGAAAACGAAGAATCGCCAAAACTCACCAAAAAAGACAAAAGAAAGAACAGTTTAGTGCATATTTGGTTCTACATTACAAAATAAATGCGAAACAAGCTCAAGAAAAAGGAAAAATTAATCCAAAGAGAGAAAGTGAGAGGTACATGGACGTCGAAGCAAGGAATGAAGTTGGAAGCTGAAGAGCAGAAAGTGGAAAGTGGAGCCCTCCCCCTTATTTCCCCTCTTCTCTGTCTGTTATCTGCGCCTCTGTCTGTCTTCTGAGTGCAGGTCTGTGCACAGAGAGAGAGATTGAAAGTGAAAGGCAATGCGTTTTCTTCTTTGTTTATTTGCGTCTCTCTCTCTCTCTCTCTCTCTCTCTCTCTCTCTCTCTCTCTCTCTCTCTCTCTCCCCTTTATGGTTAAGGGTGCTTTTTAGCTGGGGGACAACGTACTACGGTAGTTTGTATTTTTTTTTACCAATGTGCCATTTTTATTTACCTTTTTTTTCAACGGAAACCAAAACAAAAATAGAGAAAAAAATTTTCTATTTAATTTCTTCATTCATTGGCTAAAAAGGTATAATTATTTTTCATTATTATTCCGTTTTCTTCTTTTTTTCCTCTTACACAAGCATAATTTAGAAGCAAAAAAAATATATTTTAAGTGAAAATAAATGAACAACTATAGATTGATTGATGGGAAATATCAGAACTACAGGAGGCTGAAAACAGTGCAAAACCCTTACAGGAATAAAACAGTGCAAACCCATAAGAGATTTACACCTTTTGCTTGGCTCCAAAATAAATTGTATAAATATAATAGATTATTTATTTAAATTATAAGGAAATAATTAAATTTTGGGCCAAAATAAATTAGATAAATATAATAGAATATTTATTGAAAGGAATAGTAAAAAGCGAAGAGGATGAGAAAGAGTTATCAAATCAAAACAGAGGGAAGAAAATGGTGGGATTGACCAAAAGAAAAGAGAGAGTGTGGAAAAACTAAAAGCCATTTCAACAGCCGGTGAGATCAGTGGCAGCCGCATTTACCAGACGGAAATCAATCTTCACCGTACAACTGTACAATCTTCAAGGTTTCTGATCCTTACAATTTGTTCACCTAGAAATCCAAAAAGCCGGGTTTTTGGTCCCCAAACACAACAACAAACAGCTTTAAAGTCCAAAATATTAAAATAAAAAAATATATTAAAACAAAATGAGATAAGGTTAAGAGAAAGTTCAAATTATGGGTCCATTTTTTTGGTAGTACCAACTACTTTTAGCGGTTTAGACTATCAAGAAACTTTGCCTCCTCTCCTAATACTATCAAAACAAAAACAAAATATGTTATGAATCTATTTTATAGTTTGACACAAACAATTTATTAATTTGAAAATTAATAAAGAAGTTTATGTTATTAATATCATGTTAATTTAAGTGTTAAAAGATAATGTTATCCTATAACCAATTCGATCTAATTATTTTTTTAGCTTGAAACACAAACCGACCAATGTTTTTTTTAATTGTCATAAACAAACTAAAATTGATTCGGGTTTAGATGAATTTTAGTTTGTATTAGCTGTTATTTAAACATCTTTAGTTTGAAATTTAACAGTTCTGATTTTTACAATGAAACCTAACGTGAATGAGATATGTGTCATTTTCAAACTATAGAAATTTTGTATCATTAAATAAGGAGGTTATAAATGAATTTTCCAAAAAAAAAAATGAAACACAATTGAATTTGATATATAAGTTGGCAAAGTTAGAGATTGTTAGTTATAAATGACCATATTATATTACTATACTCGAAGGTTATTAATCTGATAACATTGGTACCATGCTCCGTGTTATAGAATAATTTTAGTAATTAAACTACTGATGGCGATATTTCATGATTTAGTTGCTCAATTTGAGTGGTTAAATTAAGAATCACCAACCCATTAACTTAAAGTTTTAGAGGCATATATATGCTCATGATAAATTATATTTTTAGGTCTTTTCTTCTCCTAGATTCTTATAAGTAGCTAAAAATATGACTAGGTTATTCTTTTCTAATATAAAAATTTTGAAATACACACTAGTGTGACTTGAACAAAAAAGCTTACCTAGTAGTAGAAGAGAATCTCTTAATCAATATTAATATATTAAGATGTGTGTTACTATCAAAGGAAAAGAAACAAGAAAGAGGAGAAAAAAATTCTCAATGGTAGATTTGGTTGTAATAAATGCTAAATTGAATTGCACTCTTGTAGTGTGTTTAATAGCAAGAATGTTTGTCTTTATGTTAAGCTATAGATGTTCAGCTGTGAAAGTAGGCCAACTAAATCGGCTCCACGGGGGAAGAAAAGTTATTGCCATTTGAGTTTCGTATTCTCACATGTTTTAAAATATAATATTATATTTATTTTATTTTATTTTATTAAATATATTATAATATTTATATTATGAGAAGAAAAAATTTCTTATATGAGTAAAAAAAATTAATGATATAAAAAAGTAATGAGTTTTCGATATTATATGCGTAAAAAAATTTCGTTCAGCCACATAGAGTGGGAAGTTGAAGGGAAAAACAAAGAGGGGAGAGAAAGATAGTACCTGCGAATGAAGGAGATGAAAATATGAAAGTGGGTCAAAGGCTTACACTGTGGATGGAATAAGTTCATGGGGTATCACTCATATCACAGGACACCAAATATACATTATAGAGAAGTTTAGCCCTTAATAATTGTTCGATGATTTGAGCAGTTTAGACATAATTAAACTCAAAAACTAGAAGTAAAAGAATAAAAAAGTTTTGCTTCAATTCTGCAGTTCGACTGAATCTAAGCCGTCCTATGAAGTACTTGAAGTTTGACAGGGATAAATGGAAAAATCCGCCTTTATAGTTGATAAACGTATTTAAGATATATATATAAGCTTAATTGTTCTAGAAAATTTGTTATTACTGTCTAATATGATCCAACGATATCCTTATAGACCGACACGCTCTATGTAGTTTGGTTAACCAATTTGAATAGAATCTTAATCCATACAAGACAATATTCGCAAGCAAGGTATTAGTCTGTCTCTTAAGACAAATGTGAGAGAGAGGAAGATTAGAAAAGCTGGTCAAAATAACAAAAGTGTTGAAAGGGCATCTCATACAAATTTATTATTTGTCCAGAGCCTGATTATTTGACCAACTTCATTAAAGTAAACAGTAGCTTGTCCTAATCTTGCTATCAAAGAGGGTGTCACACCCAAATGCCGGAGATTTTTTTGGATATCGACAATCCTTTTCATGGTATTAAAGCTTATTAAATACGTATCAAAGCTTCATTAAATATATATTAAGTTTCATTAAATATATATAAATTAATAAATTTTGAAGGAGTTCATCAAATACGTATTGGTGTTCATCAAATATGTATTGGAGTTCACCAAATACGTAAGGAGTTTCACCAAATATGTATAAATTAATAAATCTTAGAGGTGTTCACCAAATAAAAGTTGTAGGGTTCATCAAATACGTAGTGGGATTCACCAAATATGCAATATAGTTCACCAAATCTGAATAAATTAATCATTCTTGGAGGGGTTCATCAAATATGTAGTACGATTCACCAAATATGGGATTGGCTTCACCGAATACGTAATGAGGTTCATCAAATACATATAAATTAATAATTTTTTAGGGTTCACCAAATACGTAGTGGGATTCATCAAATACGTAATGGGGTTGACCAAATAAGTATAAATTAATAATTTTTGAGGGGTTCACCAAATACGTAGTGGGATTCACTGAATACGTAATGCGGTTGACCAAATAAGTATAAATTAATAATTTTTGGGGGGTTCACCAAATACGTAGTGGGATTTATCGAATACGTAATGGAGTTGATCAAATATATATAAATTAATAATTTTTGGAGGGGTTCATCAAATATGTATTGGAGTTCACCAAATATATAGTGGAGTTCACCCAATACGTAATGTAATTCACCAAAAACATATAAATTAATCATTCTTGGAGGAGTTCACCAAATATATACTGGGGTTCACCAATTCCGTACTGGAGTCACCAAATATGTACATAGTCATTTTTTATGGACCCCTCCAAGAATTATTAATTTTGTACGTATTTGGAGAACCCCTCCAAGAATTATTATTTTTGTATGTATTTGATGAACCCCACTACGTTCTTGATGAACTCCAGTACATATTTAGTGAACCACTCTAAAAATTATTAATTTATATATATTTGGTGAATCTCAATACATATTTGATAAACTCGAGTACATATTTGGTGAACCTCAATACATTTTTTGTGAACTCACGAAAAAAAATTAATTTTTGGTGAACCCCTCAAGATTCTTTTTGTACCATAAAAGCCATTTTTTGTGATACACTGTACCGGCAATTTCTCTAACCTATATCGGTGGTTTTCTAACCTATAAGCAGTTTTTGCAACCTATACCGGCTGTTTATGCCCCTATACCGGCGGTTTCTGGTGATTTTTCTATTTTTTGGCGATTTTGTTATTTTTCGGTGGTTTTGCATCAGTACAATGATTTTTCAGACCTTTTTATAACAGTTTTTCAATCAATTCGATTTCTAAAATCGATCAGGATATACTTGATGAATCGTAAACAAAGTTATCAAGATTCTCAATTTTTCAATATGAACATTAAGTACCTTCACTTATATTTTAAATTAGATTTGAATTAAGTAATTAATTGTTAAAAAGAATTGAACATTTATTCATAAACGTATCAGAACATATTCTTGATAATGTTGTTGTGATTTTATTGGATTAAGTAAATATTCCTAAAACAATTGAACACTTATTCATAAACTCGTTAAAAGTTGTCGTTGATAATGTTATTGTGCTTTTGTGACAAGTATAAAATGATACGTGTTTTTACCATGTATAATTATAGGTCCTGATGTAATGATGACCGATAAATCATATTTATCAGTTTTTATGTACTTACTTGTTTTGTCACTCAACCACAATTTCATGCACATAGGCATTTTCACGCACATAGGCATTTTCACATACTTAGCAATTTTCATTCACTTAGTAATTTTTAACCATTCGTCACTTTTATGTACATTAGTTGTCACTTAGCCGTACACTTAGTCATTTTAAACAATTAACCAATTTAACCATTTTCATACACTTAAGCATTTCACACATTTTACATTTTATATTTTAATTGCTAAGTATATAAATATATTTTATTAAATCTAAGCCAAACGCCACTGTGTAAGTGGTGTTTGGGGTCCAAAATGGATCAGTTGGACCTCAAACGCCATTCGTGAATGGTGACTCGCCATTATAGACACTAAAACAGTCGGTATAGACATTAAAATCACCGCTATTGACACTTCCACCGATAGAGGTTGGAAACACTACCAGCATAGTGTATCATAAAAAATGGCAAACGCCACTGTGTAAGTGGCGTTTGGGGTCCAAAATGGATCGGTTGGACCTCAAACGCCATTCGTGAATGGTGACTCACCATTATAGACACTAAAACAGTCGGTATAGACATTAAAATCGCCGCTATTGACACTTTCGCCGATAGAGGTTGGAAACACTGCCAGCATAGTGTATCACAAAAAATGGCATTTGGGAGCCCAAAAGCCATCATCAGGTCTCTAAACACCATCAACATGCATTTCGTCATGTGGTGGTGGCGTGTCGCCATGTGGTGGTGGTGTTTGGCAATGTATGATGACGTTTTATCTTGTGGTGATGGCGTTTCGTTATATGGTGATGGTGTTTGACCTAGATGCAATATACAAATATTGAGAATATATATTTTTTAATTTTGTGAATGTTTTCATTTAGATAATGAGTCTTCTAAAGATTTTCACCTCCAACCTTAAGGGTTATACATGTTCGTTAAATAGTAAAAAATTATTTTACTCGATATTTGTCATAAAATCACGATAACATAATCAAGGATACGTTCTTATTGGGTAATAATTATAAAAATAAAGGTTAAATTAACCTTGGGGGATATACGTGCTCGTCAAACTGATAAATAAGATTTAGTGACTACATCACAACCTATAATTATACACGGTGAAAATCCATCTCTTTTAATACTTGTCACAAAAGCACAACAACATATTTCATAAATTCGAATAATCCATATATGATCGCGTGACATACATATTAATGTGTGACATATGAATCGATAAATGTAAGGTATAATAGCGCATAAATTATGTGGGGTTCACCAAAAATTACAAATACATATTAATGTAAAATGACAAATTCGTAGTGGGAAACAAATAGAATCTTGATGGGTTCACCAAAAATTAAAAAAAAAATTTAGAGGTTTATCAGATATGTGCTGGGGTTCACTAAATACGTAGTGGAGTTAACCAAATACGTAATAAAGTTCAGCAAATACATATAAATTAATAATTCTTGGATGGATTCACCAAATATATATTGGGGTTCACCAAATACGTACAAAATTAATAATTCTCGGAGGGGTTCACCAAAAATGACTTTATACGTATCTGATGAACATCAGTATGTAATTGGTGAACTCTAGTACATATTTGATGAACACCTCTAAGAATTATTAATTTATACATATTTGGTGAACCCTATATGTATTGGGTGAACCCCATTACATATTTTGTGAACTCTTTCAAGAATTATTAATTTATACATATTTTGTAAACTCCATTACGTATTTGGTGAACCATACTACGTATTTGATGAACTTCTCCAAGAATTATTAATTTGTACCTATTTGGTGAACTGCATTACGTATTTGTTGAACCTCACTACATATTCGGTGAACTCTTATACATATTTGGTGAACCCCTCCAAGATTTATTAATTTATACGTATTTGATGAACCTCATTACATTTTTTATGAACCACTGTACATATTTAATGAACACCAGTACGCATTTAGTGAACTCTTCCAAAATTTTATTAATTTGTACGGATTTTATAACCCCCAATAAATGTTTGATAAATCCTAACACATATTTAGTGATTAAAAAAAAAAGAATTTGCCGATATCAATATCGAGAAAAACCCCTGCATTGTAAAAATTTCCTCAAAGAGGTACTTCAATAGGGAATATATTACATTTTTGCTTACAAGAATTTCCTTTTTTCTTCTTCTCTCTTAATTAATGATAACTATTGTGCCTTATGAGATAAAATCATGATTAAGTATAAATAATTCTAAATTAACTAAGTTGTAAATCAAATTTATTTATCTTTATGTTATTTTAATCATCCATTGGTTAATTGATAAATGTATAGTGAATGTTAAAACTTCAACAAATAAATGATTGATATATCACTTAATCAAATAAAAATTAATCTAAAATTTAGTTAGTATAAAATTATATTGATTATCGCTCAAGTATAATATGAACACTTGCTGCCTCAGCACTTAAAATACTCTCTAGATTGATAGTCTTGCTTTACCACCACATTTTATTTGTGCGAACCATATAAAAATGGAAGTAGAATCAAACAAAGACTACTCAGTACATGGTCCCTCAAGACATTCCCACTGAGATTGAGAGATGAGAACTGAGGAAAATATGTTGCTTTACATATGTTTGTAGTTATGTGGAATAGGGATTAAACATATCAGATTCCGTACAAGACGCCAGAGAAACAGATTTATTAATCATCTCTAAGTCTAGCTTAATAAAATATTGGGTATCATCAAATAAATTCTTGGGAAATCAAAATACTCAACCTTGTTGCACGGCGGGTTTTTAGTTCCAAATTGAAGTTTGTTACGTACTCTCACAGTTCACTTTTTTATTTATTAATAAAGTTGTTAGAGTCGACTTAGGCGCAACTCAACTCACTCTTATGCATGTATTTGCAAAAACCAAATTGATAAAAATGGAGAATCAATCTGATTAATAATATAACAAAGACGACTATCACATAAGTGTTAGAATTATACACATAAAGTAGGATGCAATAATTATTTATGAATATTTAGTTATTTCTCATGAATTTTGTATTACTGAATTTAATGAATGAATGTAAATTTGTTCTATTAATTAAAGTCTCTTTATAATTTACTCAAGTCCTGAAACTATTGCCAACGTAAGAAGAGTAAAGACAGAGTTGTCTTCCAGACAAACTCTTCTGAAATTATTCAGAATGTTATTCACAGTCTTAGGATCGACTAGGCAATCGAGCCCAATTACGACTGTTGGGTTGAATTAAAAGATGTTGGTCTTGGGGCATGGGAATAGAAACTCTAACGGTTAACCTAAACATAGTGTGAAACGTGTAAACAGACAGTAACTAATTAGTTTAAAAAAAATCGCTTACTTAGCTCTAAATCTGATTGTTACACATATAAGAGTATTTTCATAACTACCTTAATCCTGAGGTGAATACGAAATTTGACTTAGTTAGTTACAATATTTGATATGCGAAAAGAGTGAGTTCGAATTACCGGATAATATCTCGGATGTTGAGATCGTGATTTAACTATGTTGGAGTTGCGTGAATCACAGATATAAAATTTCGTGACGAGATTGCAAATGCAACAATATCACATTATACTTTATTGATGAATGTGTCAATAAATTAACTTGGCCTAGTATTCAATTAAATAAATAATTGAATAAGACATAATGAACTGCACGAGACAATTCACCATTATTTCTTTCTTATTCACAGTCAGTAAATGAGTTAAAAAAATAATAACTAGATGGGTAAAATGATAATTTTACATCCCACTCTTGTTACTGATATTCACGAATTGTAATATGTTAAATTATTTTGTGTATCATGAAATAAAAGAGTTTATTTACACCAACACAAAATATAGCACACATGAATCGAGAGTTGATTTGGCATCGGACCTGTAGTGGAGTCGTACGGTGTCAAGATTAAATATGTTGGGAATTTATGGATAAATTCGCCAAGTATTTGAGTCCTATAGTTTTATTCATATGAGTTCATTTGGTCTCATGAGTAGCTCATAATTGTTAAAGTAAGTGGTTAGGTGGTTTAATAGTTTAAGGGTGTTTCTGTCTTTTGGCTAAGCTAGTTGTTATCCTTTTTCCTTCGTGTATATTTAATCTTAGTTCTCTTCGATTTATGTTCAATGAAAGTATTTTTCAGCTCGTCTTTTCTCCTGCTTCCACCTCTCTCCTTCTCTGTTTCTCTCAAATCTATCTTTTCTCATCATTTCACATGGTATTAGAGCCAGATTGACCAACGTCATCGCTTATGTCTGAACAGAGAGAATACTCTTCCTCGAAAGATCGTGATACAATCGAAAATCAATCCAGTCCTAAACTCCAAACACAACCCAATCTTTCTGATTCACAAGGTGCAACCAAAAGTGTTCCCACCATGTCAAATATTGAATATTCCTCTGCTTCTTACTCCCTTATCTATCTTCTATCCAACATCTGTAATCTCTTTTCAATCCGTCTAGATTCTAGTAACTTTGTTCTTTGGAAATTTTAGATCTCCACAATTTTGAAAGCTCATGCCGTCTTCGGTTCCGTGGATGGAACCACCAAATGTTCTAGAAGATTCATCAAGACTGATGATAGCAATGAAATCGTGGATCCTAAGTTTGATCAGTAGGTTTCCTTGGATCAAGCATTGATCATTTTGGTTAATGCAACGCTCTCACCAATGGCTTTGTCATATGTAGAGAACATCCAAAGAGGTATGGGATTCGATAGAGAAGAGATTCTCCTCAATTTCAAGAACGAACATTCTTCGATTAAAATAAGATCTCTAGTATGTTTCTAAGAAACCCATAGAGAACATCGATACATACTTGTAAAGAATAAAGGAGATCAAAGATAAACTTTGTGTTGTATATGTTCAAATTGAAGATGAAGACTTCTTGATCTACACGATTAATGGGCTCCCTACATAATACAACACAATTTGTACCTCAATTCGAACAAGAGAAGAACCTCTTTCATTGGAAGAGCTACACGTGATACTCAAATCAGAAGAACACTTTCTTGAGACTCAACACAACCAACAAGAATCACTCCTTCAGAATACTGCATTTCTTGCAACACAAACTACTGGTGGCTCCAATAGATCTCGAGGCTTTCGTAATTCTAGAGGAAACAAGAATAATGGAGGTCGTTCACAATCCAACATAAAAAGGTAGAAATCCAAATTGGAGATCCTCATAGATCCCTTCGATTCTTGGGACACCACAACAATCTTCACAGTCCTTCAAGACTTCTAACACCAACAATGGAGACTACAACTTTCAGTTGTCAAGTGACCGAATACAATGTTAAATATGCAGCAAGTTTGGGCACACTGCTCTTGACTACTACCATAGAATGAATTTTGCTTACCAAGGTCGTTGTCCCTCAAGCAATCTCTCAACTATGACTGCCATGACCCCAATAGCCAATCTCAATGATAATCAGGTCCGGATCATTGACACAGGGTGTATCTTAGTCTAGAAGTACAAAATCTCATCACACTTACTGAGTACTCTAGTGAAGAACGAATCTTTATTGGGAATGACCAATCTTTGCCTATCTCCCACTCAGGTGTTGAAACTATACAAACTCCCTCAAATTATTTTTCTTTATCTCAAGTTCTTTGTGTTCCTAATCTTGCTTCTAATCTCTTTTTTATCTATCAATTTTGTCGTGAACATAACTGTCTTTTTAAATTTGATGCACCCTTCTTCTTCATACAAGACAAGGAAATAGGTGACATCTTGCATAAGGGCCCGAGTGTAAATGGCCTTTATCCAATACCTTCTTCTTTACCTAAATAAAAGACTGCTTACCTTGGACCTAAATCTGTTAATTCTTTGCGGAATTATAGATTAGGACACCCTAGTTCTGCCATTGTTAGAAAAAATCTCAATTCTGCTGCTATTGCTTGTAATAATGATGATGATGCCTCTTGTGTTTGTATTAGTTACCTTACTAATAAAATGTCTAGCATTCCTTATCCTATCTTTGTCTCTATTGTCAATGATCATTTGTCTTTAATTCATAGTGATGTATGGGGACCTTCTCCCACACAATCACTCATTGACCATAGATATTATGTCTTGTTTATTAATGACTTAACTCGGTTTACTTGGTTCTATCCTATTTGTCATAAATCTTATGTATTTTAATTTTTAAGAAGTTTAAAGCTATGGTAGAGAATTTCTTCTCAACTAAAATTAAAATTTTCAAGACTGATGGGGGTGGAGAGTATAATAGTACTATTTTAACTCTTTTTTGCATGAATGTGGCATCATACATCAAACATCTTGCCCATATATCCCTTAGTGGAAACTGGTTTATCTATGCTTCATCATGCATCTTTACCATGTTTTCTGGAATTTTGCTTTCTCTATTACTCTTTTCTTAATAAATAGGATGCCTAGTGCTACTACCAATCATATGTCACCTTATACTCTTATTTTTGGTACTTCTCCTAACTATAAAGACATGCGTGTGTTTGGGTGTGCTTGTTCTCCAAACTAAGACCTTATATGCAGCATAAGTTCTCTCCTAAGTCTATAGAATGTGTTTTCGTTGCTTATGTAGCTGGCCAAAAGGGTTTTTTCTGCTATGATTTCACAAATAAGAAATACTACACTTCTAGAAATGTTCACTTTGATGAGTTATGCTTTCCTTTTGCTAACAAAATGTTTCAGACAACAACTTTTTCCACTATTCATTCTAATTAAACTTCATATAGATACACATCCTTATTACCTTTATATCTTTCAAGTTTGGCTCCTTCTGGTACTTCCTTAACTGACAAAAATAAAGTTATACCCATTGTTATTCCTATTGGTTCAACATATATGAACACTACACAATCTTGTATGACTGCTACACACACTGCTATGCCTACTGTTTGCACATATCAACCTGTTTTCCATACTGATATACATTCTGCAGTGGATATAACTTCTTGTTCTCCTATCTCTAGTTCGGAATCACATTACATTAGAACTACAATTAATCATACTCATACATATGATTTACATGCTGCTACTTCTGAAAATACTAATCATTATCATGCTTTTCTTTTCCCTGATACATCTCATAATCTCCCTATAGATCTCCCAATTGCACATTTACCTCATCTCAATTCTAACCCATGTCTCTCACTCAGAATAATCATCCTATGCAAACTAGGTCCAAATCAGGGATTTCTAATAAAAGGGCCCTAGTTGCTACTGGTTTAGACAGCCCAATTGAGCCTACTAGTTTCATTACAGCTTCAAAAATTCCAGAATGGACTAAAGCTATGTTTGATGAGTACCATGCCATTATCTCTCAAAACACTTGGATTTTAGTGCCTTTACCACCATCCAAGGACCTTGTAGGATGCAAATGGGTTTACAAACTCAAATATAACCCCGACGGTAGCATAGTTCAACATAAAGTTAGATTGGTTGCCAAGGGTTATCATCAAATAGATGTACTAGATTATGGAGAAACCTTCAGTCCTGTGATTAAGAAACCTACCATACTCATCTTATTTTCCTTAGCTGCCACTTTTTGTTAGACTTTAAAACAACTAGATGTGAAAAATGCATTCTTGCATGGTAATCTTAGTGAGGAATTTTATATGTCTCAACCTCCTGGTTTTATAGATAAAAACCATCCTACATACCTTTGTAAGTTAAACAAATCTTTATATGGACTAAAATAGGCTCCTAGAGCCTGGTTTGAAATATTTACATCTCATTTGTCATCCATTGGCTTTAAAGGATCTCAAGCGGACAACTCTCATTTATTCATGTTACTGCTACTGCCTTGACATATATCTTATTTTATTTGGATGATATAATTATTAGTGGCACAAATTCTGTCCAAATTGAAAAAATTGTTCAAAACGTGCTGCATTCCTTTGATATGTGTGATCTTGGTGACTTTCATACTCTCTTGGGTTAGAAATCACTAGAAATAGAGTTGGTATCATTATAAACCAGCAAACGTATGTTAGGGATTTATTGTTAAAGGATGGTATGATCAATGCTAAACCATGTAACTCTCCTTGTGCATCTAAATCTCTTTTATACACACATATGGGATCTCTTCTCTCAGATATCACTCTCTATAGGAGCCTTGTTGGATCTTTACAATATCTTACTTTCACTAGGCCTGATATTAGCTTTGTTGTGAATAAGGTTTATCCATTCATGCATTCCCCTACTACTACACATTTCTCTATTGTTAAACGTATCCTTAGATATGTCAGTGGTACATTAGATCATGGCCTTTTGTTCATACTAGGAGCTCTTAATTTGCAGGCTTTTAATGACTCTGATTGGGCAAGGGACCCTACTAATAGGAGATCAACCTCTGGTTTCCTCATTATTCTTGGATCGCCTTTACATCCCAAGACTTCACTGCTGCTATGATCAGATCCCAGTGTTGGTTTACTTTTTATGTTATCCTTTAAACGCTATATCTTGGAGTTCCAAGAAATAAAACGCGTTGCTAGGTCCTCCATAGAAGCAGAGTACAAAGCCCTAGCAAACACAGCAGTCGAGTTGAGTTGGCTAAGACAATTTCTGAAAGATTTTCATGTTTTTCAGTCCACTGCTCCTACTCTCTACTGTGACAACGCCTCAACCATCTCCATTGCTTCCAACCCTGTTCTACATGCTCAGACCAAGCATGTTGATATTGACTACCACTTCGTGTGAGAATGAGTGATGAAGAAGGATTTGATTATCAAACACATACCCTCACAACTTCAACTTGCTGACATTTTCACTAAACCTCTTTCTACCCCTCAATTTACTTTCTTAAGAAACAAACTTATCACTACACCTATGATAAGTTTGAGGGGGGATGTTAAAGTAAGTGGTTAGGTGGTTTAATAGTTTAAGGGTGTTTATGTCTTTTGGCTAAGCTAGTTATTATCCTTTCTCCTTCGTGTATATTTTCTCTTAGTTCTCTTCGGTTTATGTTTAATGAAAGTATTTTTCAGCTCATATATTTCTCTTGCTTCCACCTCTCTTCTTCTTTGTTCTCTCCTTTATATCTTTTCTCAGTCTTTCACAATAAGGATATGAATGCAAAACAACACCAGTTGGACCAAAAATGTGTTTTGGACCAAGGTATATTTTTTGAACTCATATGTGATTGATGTTAGTGAAGAACAAGTAATTAATATTCAAATTAATTAATTGATTATTTTTTAACTATTAGATAATTAGTAAATAAAAGAAATTAATTAATTAATTGATGAAAATCAATTTAATTTATCAATTTGGATTGATGAATTTTGACACAACATTGACTCTAGGGAGATATACAATTTTTGGCAATAGCAAATATTAGGGGGTGAATTTTTGGTAATTTAACATATAGGGGTATATATGTAAATTATATCATTATTATATAAAGGATGACAATAGGTTTGTATCTCTAACCCTAACACAGTGTGTGATTATACAAAGCATAGAAAACACAATTTCTCTCCCCCTTAGTTACCGTCGAAATACACAGAGGAGAAGGAAAAATCTGATTTTTCTTCTCTAGTTGTTTTAAGTGCTCACACTCAATTCATAATCAACATCTGATTGAAATATGCTTATGAATCTTACGAGTGGTTGTTGGTGTGAAGACTGATTCGAGTTCTATGAAGAATGAAGAACACGAGATAATCAATTGGATTCCACCAAGATAAAAAAATCTCCGATACAAGAAATGTATAAATCATTTCTACCTCTATTGAATACGTTTAACTAAATATGCATAATCATAAGTATGATTTTAATATTTAATATGATTAAATTAGTTTTAGAAAAAAAATTATATTTCACCCACGAACCGTTCATGGTTCAATGATTTTTCTTTAAATTTTTAAAACCCGATCTAACAATAGTATTAGAGGCTTGAGTTATTGATTGCGCATATTTGGTTTCTAAATGTATGTGTTGTTGGATGTTGTGATATTAACATATTATTTTATATGGTAGATTTAAAATAGTTTTGAATGTGTTTTATGAATGGATTCTAATCTATTGGCTCTAGGCGTTTTATTTTTTAAGTTTTGAATTGATGTACGATTAAATTGAGGCATAGGATTTTATGTAATTTATTTTGTTACAAAAGTTATATATATTTTTTAAATTCCATGTAATCCGCCGCCGCCTTGAAAAGTCACCATTAAAAATCGTCGACGTCACCGTCACCGGTTGCTGCCGCTACGGCCACTACCCGCCGCCGAGCCGTGCCGCCTCCTGCCCCACCGCTTGTCGTTTTGACCATGTGTGGTGTCTAGGGTTTGTGAAACCCTAGGCGATAACAATTAGGGTTTAGGAAGCTCTGTGTTATTTCACAAAAACCCTTATCCTATCTTTTATCTTTTAAATTTTAAAATTTAAACGGATAAAAGATAATTATCTAATTTATATTTTTATCTATTGACTTTTGAATTCAAAAGATAATTATCAATTTTATTTTTTTATCTTTTGAATTTTGAATTTTAAAAGGATATTTAATTAGGAAAATAATTTTCTTAATTAAAGGGTTTTGATCAAAGCTTGAAAATGTGACTGCACTGTTGTAAAGAGTTACAAAATTGATAAGACTTATTAAAAGATAATGAGATAATTAAAGACGCCATGAAGACTAGTATTTAAATTATTATAATTTATTTATTATTCTTTTTATAGCTTGTAATTAGAAATAAGCCAATAGGGAGTTAATTTTGAATTTATGATTTATTATTAATCTCGCATCATCATATAGCATGCCATATAAAAATAAGGATATGCCAATATCAAAATATCATGTAGCATGTACATACGTCATTGTAATTTAAATTTATAATGAGTTATAATTTAAATACAATGCGAATTTTATAAAAGTTATAAATTTTAAATTGAGATTTAAATATAATAAAAGTTTATAATTTTTGAAACTTGTTTTTTTAATTAATGAAGAGTTATAATTTTTAAAAAAACCAAAAAAATCCAATAAACTAAGTGGGAGTGTCATTTAATTGAAACGTTCCCAAGGTCCTGAACGTAAAGTTGATCGTGGCACGGGGTATGGTTTAGAGCCAGCCTAGTGGTCCTCTCTTTAGTGGAAGAAACTTGAGAATCATGTCGTATTGAGTCATCGAGTTGCTTAAGAAGCTAAAACTTGTAAAGCAAGTGGTGAGGCAGGACCGTCTCTAGACGGACTGTTAGTTCATGGCAACCTTTAAAGCAGATGCGTTGGTTAAACACTTATACCGAAACACATTGGAATCCCACATAGAGGCTACTCAATGGGGCTATGGTGACCAAAACTATTGGTGATTGGTTAAGCTAGATGTAGTGACATCTTGAGAAGCGTAAATCAAATGAGAGAAGTATCGATGCGATAGGAGGTAGCTTGGACGTTGTCCTTAGATGAGACAAGCTATCGTTGTTAATCGTAACATCATGGAAGAAATTTTTTTATTGGATTTTTAAATATTTAAGTATTTCTATCATACATCATACTTTCCTAAATGATTTAGTGTTTATTTACACTGCTTTATTTATTCTTTTAAGTAATCATGTTGTTATCCCCACTCTCAACTATCTTAAACGCGAACAAACTTTCTGGTGAAAATTACGTAGATTGGAAAAGTAATTTTGATATCGTGCTGACGGTAAGCTCGTGCTCACCATCCCTTGTCCCCTTGAGCCTATTGCCAAATAGACTCAAGAGGAAAATGATACTTATGCTTCTTGGCTGCGTTCTGATGAGATCGCTAAGTGTTATATCTTGGCTTCTGTTAGTAATGTGTTGCAACAACAGGATCAGAACATGGAAACTGTCATTGATATGATGTTGAAATTCATCAAAATGTTTGGAATTTAGGATCGTCAAGCCAAACAGGCTGTTGTATGAAATTTCATGAACTGTAGGATGAAACCTGTAACTCCTATCAGAGAACATATGATGTTGATCATTAGTTATCTGAATGTGATGGAAATCATGGGTGCTGAGGTAGATGGCGAGGCACAATTTGATATGATCCTTGAGACTCTGCGTGTCACATTTGAGAACTTCAAACTTAATTATTCGATGAATAAGTTGAGGTACTTACTTCCTGAGCTGATGAAAGAACTGCAAGCTGTTGAGACCCCGTTTCTAAAGGGCAAGAGGAAGATTGGAGAGGCAAACTTTACTGAAAGTAAGCCTTCCACATCTGGCATAAAATATAAACACAAAAGAGGTCTGAATAAGGCTAAGCAGTAGAATTTAAAGGCTGTGAAAGGTAAGGGCGCTACAAAAGTGGACAAGTCGAAAGGCGAGTGTCATCATTGTGAAGCCGCTAGCCATTGAAAATGCAACTACCCAGACTATCTCAAGGAGTAGAGATCTAAAGGTATAGTACTTGTAACTGAGGCACGTTATATGGCTGACTCTATTTTTTCATGGATTGTAGACTCTACAGCCACTAACCAAATCTATTGTTCCCTACATGGGTTCAAGAAAATCAGAAGGGTTGACGAGTGTGAGTCAGCTTCTGTTGGGGAAATGGAGTACTAGTATTGGTCGTATCTGTTGGAGCTATTAAATTGTCATTCGATAACAGTTTTATAGTTTTACATGATGTTTATTATATCCCAGTTTTTGGGAAGAACCTTATTTCAGTAACTAGTTTAGTTAAGTAAAGATTCAGTTTGAATTTCATTGATCAAGATATTTGTATTTTTAGAAATGATTGCTTAATTATTACTGCACGTTTGATAAATAAATTGTTTTACGTAAAACCAATAGTTCCAATGATATGTGACACTGAAGTAAATATTGATTTGCAAAGGGATAGTAAAAATGTTGAAATCTATCTCAACCGATCTAACATATTTGTTGCACTTACGTCTTGGCCACATCAGCCTAAATATGATTAAAAGACTTGTAAGAGACGGTCCATTGCAAACTTTAAATGTGAGATCACTACCCACATGTGAATCCTTTATAGAAGGTAAGATGACCAAAAGACCCCTTTCAGTGAAGGGTGAAAGAGCCACTCAGTACCTCGAACTCGTACATGGTATTGTATGTGGGCCATTGAATATCCAAGCAAAAAGAGGTTATTAATACTTTGTAACCTTCACTGATGATTACTCACATTTTGGGCACGTTAATCTAATGCACCAAAAGTATGAAACCCTTGAAAAGTTCAAAGAGTACAAGGTTATGGTCGAAAAATAATTAGAGAAACAAATCAATACGCTACGATCTGATCGTGGTGGAGAGTACTTGCTAGGAGAGTTCAAAGTTTTTCGTAAGGAAGAAGGTACTCTTTCTCAGCTTACAGCACATGACACGCCAGAATAGAATGGTGTGTTAGAAAGAAGGAATCGAACTCTGTTGGATATGGTTAGATCCATGATGAGTTACGCATCCCTCCTATATTTATTCTAGGGATATACCTTGAGAAAAACAACATACATTTTGAACTAAGTTCCATCAAAGAAGGTGCCTGGTATGTCATATGAAAGATGGAATGGATGAAAATTGTCCGTAACTCACCTTAGAATATGGGGATGCCCAGCACATATTCTGAAACAAAAAACATGCAAGTTGAAAAGAGGTTAATCATAGAACACTAAAAGTTGTAGTATTTTACTGCTTAAAGTCTTTATGGACATGTACATTTCCACAGTTTCTCTCCCTCCCCCTAGTTGCCGCTAAAATACACAGAGGATAAGGAAAAATGTGATTTTTCTTCTCCAGTTATTTTGAGAGCCCACACTCAATTCCTAATCAACATCTGATTGAGATACTTCTGAATCTTACGAGTGGTTCTTGGTATTAATACTGATTTGAGTTCTATGAAGAACGAAAAACATGAGATAATCAATTGGATTCCACCTAGATAGAAAATCTCTGACACAAGAAAGGTATAAATCGTTTCTACCTCTATTAAATACGTTTAACTAAGTATGCTTAATCGTAAGTACGATTTTAATATTTAATATGATTAAATTGATTTTAAAAAAATTTTGATATTCTGTCCACGAATCGTTCGTGGTTCAATGATTTTTCTTTAAATTTTTAAAATCACATCCAACAATACGATCATTGGAATCATTTAAATGAACTTCAAGAGGTCGCATTATTTGCCACACTAATAAATTATGTGTATATATGATCAAAATCCATTCGATGTGAAAATGGGTTAAGGATTCACTCCCTCTGAAACTAAATTATTGAAAAATAAAAATGTCGGTACTAAGTCCACAAAACTCAATAGGTTTTCATCACCATCTAGACTTTAATTTTTCTTTTAAAAATAAAAACTTGAGGGTATATGAACCTTCAGTTAAGCACCACCAGATCCATACTTCTTACCGAACATGATCAACTACAACTTGTCATAACTAGCAAGCACACCAGCGCCAACAACAGCACGAAGGATGTTGGCATCAGCTTTGATGCTGCATGAGACGTTAATAGTGGGGTAGCTGGCTTGGGGTGGTGCTTATGGGATCTTGATGAAGTCTTATCTGCTGCGGATATAAAGAAGAAGGAAAATATCTCTAGTTCTATTCTTGTTGAAGCATACGCTCTTTTACGGGCTATGGAGTTTTCTTGATCATCTAATAGGTAAAGTATTCATGTTCTTCTATTTTGATCGATGTTGTCAATAACATGATTCACATAGCTCGGATATAGCTCTCGTCGTGTTTGACATTATTCATCTCACACATGTATTTGGTTCGATTGAGTTCTTATACTGTTCAAGAACAAAAAATCAACCACCTCACAAGTGTGCTCGGATAGGTAGATTGTCATCTTGTGATACTGTTTTATGCTCTTACGATCTTAGATTTCATTCAGTCATTAACTCATTGGACTGTATTGAGTTAATCAATTGAAGGAGAATTTCTGTTTGACAAAAAATGCAAGATAGGGTGTAAATTGACTCTCTTGAGTAACCACATTAAAATCATCATCTTCAATATTCTTCTAAATTTGAAAGGCTTGAGCTCAACTATCATCCTTTTAAATTTTCCTTTTCCTCAATGGGGAAGGGGGCCATCTCATTCCCCATCTCCGATGAGCTGGCTATCCAAGCATGAACCTAGTTTAAGCAACCTTTTGCCGAATTGATTTAACTAGAGATGAAAGCTTCAATTGGAGTGGTGCTACTAGTCGTTTATGCCCAAACCCAAAAGATAGAAAAACGTTCAACCATATTTCCTCTAATGCCCTTCACCTAAGGGAAATGAAAAAAAATGGTCTTCAATAGATTTAGTTCTATGATTTTGTTCCCCCTCATATGTGTGCGAGTCTATTATATCATTTTTGTGACATCTTAGAACACTTTTTGCGACTAAAATGAAAAGATAAGAGCACAAAAAATTGTTTGCTGAGTTCACTTCAATATTCCTACAATAAAAAAAGTTTATTTTACAAATCATTTGTATCTTATCTGTAACTTTATTTTAATAATTCTTTGATATTTTGTTTTGAGTTTTATAATTCTAGTTTGTCTAAGCTAGAAGTTTTTCCATATGCTATAGAGAATGTTTTAGAGTGATTATGATAACTCTTTTGATGATCAATAAATCTTATTTACTTAAAAAATGCAATATGGGACTTAGTTGTTAAAAAAAGATGCATAAAGCTTATGCAATTTAACTATGATAAAGAGCAAAAGAATTGAGATTATTACTTTTTTAACCATATCAAAAAACAAATTAAAACTATTAAAAAAATTTAATCTTTAGGTTGTGTTTGGTACAAGGTTAAGTTTGCAAAGGTGACTGGAAAGTGAGGGAGAAAATGAGAATACCATGTTTGGTTTATAATTTATGAAAGGTATTAACATTGTGAGAATGCGAAGATATCCTCCATTGAGAGTATCTTGATACCCTTCTTAATTGAGGGGTATTCTCATTCTATGCATCTTCAACAATTATTTTTCCTCATATTTTCTAATACCCTCCTTACAAATAATGAAAAATATTTTATTTTAAGAAAAAAATAAATTAACAATTGCATTGTACCTTTTTATAAATTAAATAAACCATGAAAGAAAACAAATTAATTAATAAGTTATATATAAATATAATTTAGTTCATGGATAAAATTGAAAATTGACCATTATACTTATAACATTCACTTTTACATTCCATCAAGACAAACAAAATAAAGTAATATTCTTACTATTAAATCATAACATTTTCAAGTATTAACAAGTAAAATAAGTTTAATTTACTAAATATGTACATTTCTACGATCATATTCCAACAATCTTATTTCTAAAATCATTTATTATCAATCTTATAGCAAACGAACTCTTGAACTTTTACACACTTCCTTTTTGGCTGAAGTGCCGAGTCAGGAATGTGGTCAAGCAAGACTGAAGAAATAAGATTCTTTGATTTGAGAAAATCATCAACTTTCGCGCTCAGTAAGCAACCAAACCGAACTCTCTGCTTCCTAAACAGAGCAAGCTCAACAAAATGGAGAAAATAGAGCACAATTCCGTAGCCACCAATGGAATTAACATACACATAGCATCAATAGGCGAAGGCCCAGTCGTTCTTCTTCTCCATGGATTTGATACAGAGCCATAGGATATAGAGCCATAGCCCCTGACCTCCGTGGCTATGGCGACACTGATTCACTTCCTTGTCATACCTCCTAAACTGCCTTCCAAATTGTCGGTGACCTCGTCAGACTTCTTGATCAACTCAGAATTGACCAGATTTTCATGGTACGCCATGATTGGGGAGCTATTACTGCTTGGTACTTCATGCCTAGAAACCTTAAAGTAAAGTTCGTGGAGGGCTTCAGATCTTTGCTCAGTGATGATTTCTACATGTGCAGGTTACAAGTAAGAAATCATCGAATCAATTGATTGATGAATTGGAAGTCGACTTTTATTCTGAGTAACCGATTGAATGATTTAACTATTCTTATTGATGGTGAGGTTAGAAACCAGTAGAGACGGAGAATAATTTGATAATCAACGGATACGGTGGAATTGTTTAAGAAAGTTCTACTGTGTTGTAATCATCGTGCTCCATGTGTCCCAACAGAAGCTGGATATAAAGATGTTTCAGTCCCAACGACGCTACCCTCATGGTTATCTGAAGAAGATATCCTTTATTTTGCCGGCAAGTTTATCCACCAAGGCTCCACTGGCGGATTAAACTATTATCGAGTTTTGGATCTGTACGTTCTACCGCTTCATTTTCCTTCTTCGCAAACAACATTTCTCAATTCAATTTTGATTACCAAACAGGATGGAGCGGTGATTATGAAGATCTATCATATGTCAATGATGGACACACCTACCACTCAACCATCTACTTCTTAACCTAACCCTATTCCTCTCCCATTTCTCTCTAATCATCTGCCTGCCTTACCGAGTATGTTACCAACAAATATGGTAACCATTTCAATTCGCCTTGATAGAAACAATTACACCTTCTGGAAATCATAAATTTTATCTATCGTTCGTGCCTATGACCTTGAGTCATATTTAGTTGGCACCCAACATGCCCCTACAGAGTTCATTCCTAATCTCTTTATTATTTCACTCAATTCACCAATTCAAACACTCTGAATAACCTTTCATCCTCAATCCTGAGTTCATTAACTGGAGGAGAATTGACCAACACCTTCTCAGTGGTTACTTGCTTCAAATAACAGAAGTAATATTTGGGCATGTGGTCAATTCCACAAGTGCTCATGACGTATGGCGAGTTCTAGAACAAATTTTCACTTCTCAAAGCAAAGCACAAACATTACAGTTTTGTTTTTAGCTCCAAACAGTAAAAAAAAATGAGCTCTCTCAAACAATGACTACATTCTTAAAATGAAGTCGATGGCTGATAGTTTCTCTTCTATTGGTCAACTCATAACAGATGAAGACCATTTGCTTTATATTTTAGGGGGCCTTGGATATGAATATGATCTGGTTGTTGTCAATCTTACTTCTCGAGGAGACACTGTGTCATTGTAAGAAGCACGCATATTGATCAGCTTCTCAGTACCTACTCTACTGATGTTCACACCCATATAACCAATACAACTACCTTTTAATAATGCCGAGTGAATAACACTCCATACACTTCTCCAAATTTTCACAGGGGAAGCTCAACTAACTCAAGAGGTCGAGGAAGGGGGAGTAACAAACATATGTGCCAAATCTGTCGAAGAGCAGGACACTATGCTTCAACTTGTTACAGTCAATTTGACCCTAACTTCTAAGCTACTGATCCTTCCCAATAGTAAAATTCTCAATTGTCTCAATCTCATTCTACATCCGGCAGTGTCAAGTGAGAATCGAGTGCCTATACTGTTGGGCATAGTGCCCTCAAAGCATGTGTTTAGACATGTTAAATATGAAATTAATGAAATTACATTTTCATATAATTGTTCTTTTAAATTATTTTTGAATAATTTATATGTAAATATCTGAAAATTTGATATTCATTAATGTGACTATGATGTCGTATAAGTACGAGTTGATTAAGATCATACATAATAAATAAAATTATCAGCAACATATTAAAGTATGAAATCTTTAAAGAGTGGTTGCTTGTACGGTTCACTAAGTATTATGAATATATGCGATCTAAATCAGGATCATTGATGTCAATAGATATCTTAGTGAATGTATTTTATATAATAAGATTATATATGACAAAACCGATTTAGATTAATATCTTTATTAACTTACCATTTATCATAAAGATTTAATACACATCAACCTGATGATCATATGTAGTTCAGTTTGAATCCTGAGCAGTCATGAGCTCCTATGCATTCTACTAGATCTTTTGATTCAATTGTTCATATTTGTTTGTAAAACGGGTTAGTGACTTTTGTTTTGGAGATTCAGTGACATAGATGGCTGGGAACATGATCTTATAAGATTTAGAATCTAAGCTTTCCTAACGGATCGTATATTGGTTCTCTTAAGTGTTAATTCTAGAACTCAATGATTAATTAGCTCAAATTTATAATAAGATTATAAATTGGCCATTCACTAATGAATTAATAGTAGTTAAGGATCAAGAAGTAATTAAAATGATAAAACGATAATTTTAACTAACTCTAATTTATGAACTAATAATTGGAAGACATAACTACATGAAATAATTATATCAATGGACTACATGAGAATATCTCTGTAAATATATTACGTAATCTCTAATAGTGAAATTTCATATTTATAATGGAGTAATGATGGAATTAATAAATAAAAATATTTAATTAAAGAGTTTAATTAATAATCTGGTTTATTAGAGCTTAGGATTATGGGTTCATGATCTTCAAGTCACCTATGTACTACATAATTTAGTGTATGAATATTTTAGGACATGAGAATATGACTGACTTACAAAATGAATTATATTTATGGGGTAAGTATATAATTACGAGATAATTATGTATGATTAATTAATTAATTAATTGAATTATTTTATTTAATTTTTGGAAATTATCATTAAATAATAATATCAATTAATTTTGTATAAATCGATAAGAGACAAAATATCTAATTTATGAAATTAAAAATATTTAATTATGATGAGATAATAATTCAAATTTTGAATCAACTAAATCTCTTGTTTGAACTAACAGATAAACTTATTGATATGGATGATCAGATAAATAATTTTTGAATTAACCAATATCTAAATATTTATCTAATTAAAATGAATAAAAATTTATAAAAATTACCACATGACATGTTGGACTGCCACATGTCAATCACTAATTTTGAATCAGAGTTTGATATGGACTATTGTAGTGCCACGTGACACTACAGTGGGACGTGGCACATTGTAGTGCATCACTGCACTACAGTGTTGCCATGAAAGTACAGTGTCGTGAGGCACCGTGACTCCTCACGACACACTATAGTATTGTACAATTACAGTGAATCCCACTTCAATTACACATTTGTAATTAATTCATTATTTTATGTAAATCCCTAAAAAAGCTCATATGTCATTATCTAGAACATATATTGATTTATTATTTTATTGGCTCCAGTGTGCTAACAACACAGTTGCAATCAGGAGTGAAACTCTCTGAGATTAAAAATTAATAAAAAAGTTCTGTGAAATTTTTTTAATTATTTTTCGATCAGAGTTTTGTCTCACAATAGTCCTTCTCAAAAATCTATGGATCTCATGTATTGAGTATATATATAGACAGAAAAGTGTCTTTGATTTTTTAATGTGCTCACACACGTCTTAGTGTGTTTGATGATTGGCTTGAAAGATATTGATGTAAATCTCACAGTCTGTTGTTCGTGAGATTACAAATTCATTGTTTTCAAGGATGCTTGATAGACTACAACTGGTATAATTCATATATTTGTATGTCTTAGATTTAATATATAGATGTATAATGAATTCAATCCGAAAAAGTGTTTTTTAATTAAAAAGTTTTCATCTTTGGGATATGCAACGATGTGATCGTTTATTGTTTTTATAATTTTTTTAAACACCACCACGCTTTCCGCAGCGCGTCGCCGTGGATCTTGTGTAAGCTGTTTTGGGTATATGAATTTTTGTAATTTTATTTTGAATCTCATGTGTACAATTCCGATTCCGAGAATACGAAGAGCGCACGAGATGAATGACAAAGAAAAAAAAGGAATTCCAAAAGAATTCTGGCGCCGGTACCAAAAATTATATTTTTGGCCCCGCCGCTAATGAAAAAATCAGCGTCCGTGAAGCTGCCGGTGCAGAGCCGCTGTGAAGGACGCCGGGGGTTGGACTGCCGGTGATGGTTGATGCGGTGGTGACGGAGGTGGATAGGGGAGCTATGGGAGAGTCATATCGTCAGAGATAATTGTTGTTACTGTAAGGGAAGTTTCACATAAGCCATGATACCATGTTACCCCAACCCTACGATGTGTCGCGAAACCCAAATCATATCCTTATCTTTTGAATTTTGAATTTTGAATTTTAAAGTTTGAAATTTGATTTTTAAAAGGATAATTATCGATTTTAATTTTTTTTTAAATTAAAAAAAATTAATTGATTGGATTTGACTCAAGTTTGATGAGTCATCAAATTATTTTCCTATCAAATTCAATTAATTTTAAAATGATAATTAATGAGATTATTTAATTAGAAAAAATAGTTTATCTCTGGTGGAGAAGGAGTTATTTGCGCAATATGTATTTTTGAAGTCCTTTTTGTAATTATTTTTTCAAATATTGTAATTTAGAAATACTCAATAATCACTCGGTTCATCATTTGTTTATTTAATTGTTAAATAAATTTTGATTGATTTGATTGATAACATGACCATGCATTAATCGATACCATATCATACATGAAACCCCACACAATTTTATTTAATCATGCATCTCATTTGTAGAAACATGATTAATTAGGACTTTCCGAATATGTTTATATGAATTGTTTTGAGAAATCAATTGCATGTAAACTCCTAGGTTTTAATTAGTTAAAACTTGATAATCACACCACTCTAAAGGCTATAGTAACATTTAGGATAACCAACTTTATTAAAAAACTTTTATTAAAGTTTGATGAATGTAATTGATTAGTTATTCTAAGTTTACCTACTTTTGACTTAGACTCTTTAGAAGGTTAAATGAATTTAAACCAATTAGATTAGATTAACTATTAATTTTACATTCATAGGTTACTAATTAATTTGAAATTAATTGATTTGTTAAAATATAAATACATTATTCTAAAATAGTGAGTGAGAGAATGTTGACATGTCAATGTAACCTAGGGTCTCCATTATTAGTACAACACCGTCAGGGCCTTGAGATGGCTTTGTTTTCGCCCCCTTAAGGAAGGTTTCGAGCTGTATCACTACTAAGGTTGAATAAATATTCATTGATTTGATTGATAAATGATCATGTGATGTAGTTTAGTTTTGACCGACCCTAAGGCGGCATATTCTAAATCAAGTCATAGAATCTGAAATAATGTGTTACACTCACAAAACCACAATTAAGTTTTGAGTGGATAAATGTGATTTGACCAAATAAGCGATACCTTATTATTATAAGAGAAAATATGAGATATTTTGAGTTTTAATTAATAAGGATGAGAATGTCTCATAGACAGTCTAAAATTAATCTGACCTACCCTAAGGCGATACATTAATTGTTAGGTTGACTTATTACGGATTACTAAATGTTAAATTTGTTTGTTTAATATGTTACATACATGCATCACGTTTACTTTCTGAATTCTTGATATTTTTTTCAATTATATTGAATTATAAATGCTTTATTTTCATTTATTATTGTCTACCATGCGCTACCCCATTCCTGCTTTACTCGCGCTTGAAAAACTTAATGGTAATAACCTAATATGTGAGAACCACACATTTGTTCTTACTAAGGAATGTCCTGAGGAGCCCACTGCCAATGCCCCTAAGAATGTTAGGGACAAGTTTGATGCTTGGATTATGTCTAACAATAAAGTTAAGTGCTACATGCTTGTGAGCATGAATGATGTTTTGAGAACCAAGCATGGAATCATGAAAACTTCCTATGAGATTATAGAATCTTTACAGGTGATGTTTGGGTAGCAGTCTGATCAAAGTCATCATGAGGCTACTAGGAGCTACATGACTACTAAGATGAAGAAAGGTACTTCTGTGCATGAACATGTTTTGAATGTGATCAACATAATGCACGAGGCAGAAGTATATGGGACCCAATTGTTGAATGAAATGCATACTTTTGAGTCATTCAACAAGAGTATGACCAAATAGGGTGAGGTGAATGTTGTTTAGCAAAAACCTTCTTTCAATGTTAGTAAAAACAACAAAAGGAAGAAGAACAATGGTAGGGACAAGAGTAAAAACAAAAGATGAAAGAAAGCCAAAAAGTCACTCAAGGCCAAAAAGAACAAATGCGACATCAAACCCACGGGAAAGTGTTTTCACTGTGGAGTTGAAGATCACTAAGAGAGAAATTGTAGTAAGTATCTCTCCGAGCTGAAAAAGAAAGGTAAATGTGATTTATTTATATTTGAATCTTGTTTAGTGGAATATGATTCGTCATCCTAGATATTGAATTCATGATCCACTAATCATTTATGTTCTTCTTTGCAGATGCTTGATTCGGTAAGAGAGCTTGCTGATGGCGAGGTGATAATGAGAGTTGCCAGTAGTGCGCTCGTGTCAGGGAAATCATTAGGGACATCCCGTCTTAATTTTGAAAAAAAAAAATTTGGTTTTGAACAATATTTATTTTATTCCTGAATTTTTGAGAAATTTGTTTTCTCTTTCGTTACTGCATGAACAATCTTTTGATGTTTCTTTTTATTAATAATCAGTTTATTATTTCAAAGAATGGATTCAATATTTGTCATGCTAAAATTTCAAACAAACTGTATATGCTTAAATCGACTGAAATACGTTAAATAATTCTAAACTTTTTAAAGTAGTAAATCCTAAAATTAGCAAACGACAAAAAGTTTCTCATAATGATGATGACACGTATCTATGGTATTTTAGGTTGTGATATATTATTCTAGATAGATTAAACAAGTTAACAAAGCGTGATGTTTAGGGAGAACTAAAAGTTGGCACACTTCCTATTTATGAATCTTGTCTAGAAGAAAAAATGACCAAGAGTCATTTCATAGGAAATGGTCAAAAAGCTATATAACAACTTGAGCTAGTACATAGTGATGTCTGTGGACCGATCAATGTACAAGCTAGAGGTGGGTATGAATATTTCATCACATTTATTGATGATTACTCTAGATATGGTTATACTTACCTAATGTATAGAAGAAAGTCAGAAACTTTTAGAAAGTTTAAAGATTTCAAAGTCGAAGCTGAAAAGTAATTAGGTAAATCTTTAAAAACACTTTGATCAGATCGAGGTGGTGAATACTTGGATTTAGAATTCAAGGATTATCTGCTGGAGTATGGCATTCTATCTTAACTAATAGCAGCTAGAACGCCACAGCAAAATGATGTTTTAGAAAGGAGAAACTGAATTCTATTGGATATGGTTAGGTCGATGTTAAGCTACTCATTACTACCACTCACATTCTGGGGATATGCACTTCAAACGGCAACCTACATTTTGAATATAGGTCCTTCTAAGTCTGTAAGCAAGACACCTTTAGAATTATAGAATGACTCCAAACATAGTTTGCGTCATTTCCGTATATGGGGGAGTCTAGTTTACGTTCTTAGACCCAAGACTAAAAAGTTAAACTCAAGATCTGAATTATGTATATTTGTTAGATTTATTTCAGAAACAATATATGGGTACTTTTATAGTCACAATGATCAAAATGTGTTTGTATCGATAAATGTCACTTTCTTTGAACACGACTATATGGAAAATATAAACATCAGAGCTAAGTAGTTCTCGAGGAATTAACATCCGATGAGATCAGACCACCTTCATCATTAACTGATAAATGACAAATAACAGAAATCATTGTTCCTATTCAGGAAACATCGGTGCAACGTCTTAGTGGGAGGGTTGTAAGATAACTTATTCACTATGAACTAGAGACACATGACCTAGTGTCTGACATTGATAAGGATGATCCATTAACCTTTAAAGAGGCAATGGAAGATCTTGAAAAGGAGAAATGACAAGATACCATGAACCAAGAAATGGAATCGATGAATTCAATTTCTGTTTGGGAACATGTAGATCCACCTGAAGATGTCAGGCTCATTGAATGTAAAAGGATTTTCTAGAAGAAAAGGGGTGCAGATGGGAAAGAATAGACTTTCAATACACGGCTGATAGCCAAAGGCTATACACAAAGGAAATGTGTCGATTATGAAGAGACATTCTCTCTTGTTGCCATGCTAAAATACATTCGCATCCTTTTATCCATAGCCGCTAGTTTAGACTATGAAATGAGGCATATGGATGTCCAGACAGCTTTTCTGAATAACTTTTTTGAACAAAGCATCTAGTGATGCAACCAGAAGGGTTCATGAAAAAAGGGGCAAGCTAAAAAAGTATGCAAGTTGCTTAAAATCCATTTATGAATCGAAGCAAGCATCCAGATCTTGGAATCTTATCTTTGATGAAATTATTAAATCGTATGGTTTCGAGCAAAATGTTGACGAAGCTTGTGTTTACAAATACATCAAAGATAATATATTAGTTTTCTTAGTTCTTTACATATATGATATTCTACTCATTGTGAATGACGTAGAAACTTTGTCAAAAGTAAAGAAGCGGTTAGCTGAGAAATTCTAAGTGAAAGATTCGGAAGAGGCGAGCTACGTTCTAGGCATCCAAATCTTAAAGGATAGAAAGAATAAGTTCTTGGCACTTTCTCAATCATCTTATATTATTAAGATGCTGGAGAGATTCTCTATGAAAAATTCGAAAAAATGTCAACTACCGACCAGACATGGAATTGTCTTTTCCAAGGAGCAGTGTCCTAAGACAAATCAGAACGAAGATGATACGAGAAGGGCTCCTTATGCTTTAGCTGTTGGAAGTCTCATATATGCAATGGTGTGTATGATACCAGACATCTGTTATGCACTAGAAATTATCAGTCGTTATCAATCAAATCATGGTTTAGAATATTGAATTGCAGTAAAGCACATTCTCAAGTATCTCCAGAGACTGAGAAGTTATATGCTTGTTTATTTAGTTGGAGACCTAAATATCAATGGATATACTGATTCTAAATCAGATAATGATGGTCAAAAGTCGACGTCTGGATTGTACACCGAGGTGATCTGAATGTTTTGAAGACAACATTAGATCAAAACCTGGCTGACCCATTTACCAAGACACTTGGTAAATATGGGGTTGATAGAGATGCCACATTTCCTTTAGGGCAAGTGAGAGATTTTTGGCATAATACTCTCAAAGCACGTGTTTAGACATTTTTAATATGAAATTAATGAAATTACATTTTTCTTATAATTATTCTTTTGAATTATTATTGAATAGTTTATATGTAAATATCTAAAAAAATTGTATTCATTAATGAGATTATGATCTTGTATACGTACGAGAGGATTAAGGTCATAAATAATGAATAAAATTATCAGAAACATATTAAAGTATGAAATCCTTAATGAATGGTTGCTAGTACGGTTCATTAAGTAGTATGGATGCATGTGATCTAGATATAGATCATTGATGTGGATAGAAATCTTAGTTCTTTATATAATACGATTATATATGACAGAACCGACGTGGATTAATATCTTTATCAACTTATCATTTATCATTTATCATAAAGATTTAATACACATCAATCTGATGATCATATGTAGATCAGTCTGAATCTTGATTAGTTATGAACTCTTATGCATGTCTACTGGATCTTTTGATTCACTCCTTAAAATTTGCTTGTAAAACAAGCTTCTGACTTTTGTTTTAGAGATTTAGTGAAATGGATGGCTGAGAACATGATCTTACAAGATTTAGAATCCAAGCTTTCCTAGCGGACTGTATATTAGTTCTCTTACGTGTGAATTTTGAAACTGAATGATTATTGAACTCAAAATTATAATAAGATTATAAATTAGCCATTTACTAGTGAATTAATGGTACTTAAGGATTAAGAGGTAATTAGAAGGGTAAAATAGTAATTTTGACAAACTCTAATTTACAAACCAATAATTGGAGGACAAAACTATATGAAATGTTTATATTAATGGACTATACGAGAATACTCTATAAATACATTATGTAACCGCTAATAGTGTAATTTCATATTTATAGTGGAGTAATAATGAAATTAATAAATAACATTATTTAATTAAAAAAATTAATTAATAATCTAGTTTCTTGATTAGTATTATGGGTCTATGGTCTCCAAGTCACTTCTGTACTATACAGTCTAGAGTATGAATATTTCAGGACATGAGAAAATAACTAACTTGCAAAATGAATTATATTTCTGGGGTAAGTATATAATTATGTATGATTAATTAATTAATTTAATTATTTAATTTAATTTTCGAAAATTATCATTAAATAGTAATATCGATAATTTTTTATTAATTGAGACGTGAGACAAAATATCTAATTTATTAAATTAGAAAATGTTTGATTATTATGAGATAATAATTCAAATTTTGAATTAAGTAAATCTATTGTTTGAACTAATAGATAAACTAGTTGATATAAATGATCAGATAAGTTAATTTTTGAATTAACTAATATTTAGATATTTATCTGATTAAAATAAATAATAAATTTATAAAAATTATCACGTGGTATGTTGGACTGCCACACGACAATCATTGTTTTTAAATCAGAGATTGACATGGAATACTGTAGTGCCACGTGGTGCCGTGAAACTACAGTGCCGTTAGGCATTTTGACTCCTCACGGCACATTGCAGTGTCGTGTGGCACTGAAATGTTGTACAATTACAATGGATTCCGCTTCAATTGCACATTTATAATTATATTATTATTTTATGTAAATCCCTAAAAATCTCATATGCCATTATCTAGAACATATATTGATTTATTATGCTATTGGCTTCAGTGTGCTAACAACAGAGTTGCAATCAAGGTGAAACTCTTTGAGATTAAAGGTTGATCAAAAAGCTTTGTGAATTACTTTTAATTATTTTTCGATCAGAGTTGTCTCCAATAGTCATTTGCTGAAATCTCTATATGTGTTGAGTACATTTAAAGACAGAAAATGTCTTTGATTTATTTTATATGCTCACACACGTCCTAGTGTGTTTGAGAATTGGCTTGGAAGATTTTGGTGTGGATCTCGTAATCTGTTGTTTGTAAGATTACAAGTTCATTGTTTGCTAGGACTCTTGATAGACTACAAGAGGTATAATTCATTTCTTTGTATGTCTTAGATTTAATGTAGAGATATATAATGGATCTGATCCAAAAGAGTATTTTTGAATTAAAAAGTTTTCATCTTTGGAATCTGCGACGATGCAGTCATTTATCACTTTTATAAATTTCTTTAAACACCACTACGCCTTCCGCCACGCGTCGTCACGGATTCGAACATTTACTACATCCGTTGGCAATCAAGATGACATTGCATGATACCTTGACAATGGGGCAAATCATCGCATAACCTCAAACTTGGCTAACCTCTCAATCAAGGGGACTACAAAGACAAGGCAAAGGTGATGGTTGGCAACGATAAGCTAATGCATATTTCTCATATTGGTAGAAGTAGTCTCCCCACTGATGATAGATTCATTAGACTTACACTCAATCAAGTTCTATGTGTACCCTTTATTACCAAAAATCTCCTTAGCATATCTAAATTAACAACTGACGATCCTATGCTTGTTGAATTGGACCCTAATTATTGTCTTGTGAAGGACAAGACTACGAAGAAAGTGATGTTGTAGGGTGGTCTCATGATGGACTCTACCATTTTCCAGTCTCTCACTCCATCTAACCACCTAAACCAGGATCCTATAGAACTATCTCTAGTTTTCTTATTTTTTAGTTTTGAATAAAGCATCTCTATGACACATTAGGCTTGATCATCCATTTGTTCCTGTCAAGAGTCAAGTGTTTAAGTCTGTAAATGAATTTGTTAGTGATGTTTTAACCTTATGTGATGCTTGCATTCTTGGAAAGGCTCATCAATTTCCTTTTAAGTAATATAATATTAATGCTTTAAGTCCTTTTGATCTTCTACATATTGATGTTTGGGTCCATGCTCCTCATGTTTCTCATTTTGGTTTTAGGTTTTACTTAAGCATAAATGGATGATTGCCCACGTTACTTGGATATTCTCATTAAAATCCAAATCTGAAGTGAAACAAATGTTTCTGCATTTTCAAACCTACATTGAAAGACAGTTTCACAGGAAGATTAAGTGTGTGGAAAGTGACTAGGGTGAATTTAGACCTCTTTTACCTTTTTCTCTCAACTTGGAATTGTGCTAAGCACTCTTGCCTACACACTCATGCCCAAAATGGTAGGATTGAACGCAAACATAGAGACATGATCGAAAAAGGGCTAAGTCTCTTGGCTCACTCCAAACTACCCTTTAAATTTTGGTGGGAAGCCTTTGCCACAACCACTTACCTCATCAACATTCTTCCAACCTCAGTCTTAGCTCATAAAAGCCCTTATGGAAAGTTGTTTTGTCAAAAACCCAAGTACAATCACCTAAAAGCCTTTGGATGCTCTTGCTTCCTTTTTTTAAGACCCTATAATGCATATAAATTTGACTTTCATACTAAGAAATGTATATTCTTAGGTTATAGTCCATCCCATAAAGGTTACATATGTTTTGAACCTATATCTGAAAAGGTTTACATATCAAATAGTGTGAAGTTTAATGAACTTAAGTTTCCATATCCAAGTCTTACTTCTGTTTCTCTCATTCATCCCTCAAATTCACATGTTTTTGTTCACCCTCCTCCCTACATACTAACCTTCAATCTTAAGAACATCATGTGCAGCCTGCAACTTCACTTCTTCAGGAGTCATGCTCTTACAAGAATCAGTAATCTCATCTCCTCCTTCACAACCTAACTCAGGTATATCACTTTCCTCCCCTTCTCCAACTTATAGTTTTCCTACAAATGATGTTCCCTTTATTCAGTCACCCTCCCCACTATCACCCTCCCCAATATCATTTGCTTCTCCTCATACTAATGTGAGCAGTATGCATCTTATGCTTACTAGATCTAAAAAAGGATCCTTAAAACGTAGAGTTTTCATTGTTGCACTTACGTCTTGGTCATAACTTTACATTGTGCATGATGTTCTAAATGACCCCAAATGGAAAGCTGCTATGCTAACAGAACTTCAAGCTTTGCAAGCAAATAGAACTTGGACATTAGTACCACCAGCTAACAACCAAACAGTGGTAAAAAACATATGGGTATTTACGATCAAGCACAATCCAGATGGTTCAACTCAATGTCAGATTAATGGCCAAGGAGTTCCAACAACAGCTAGGGATCAATTGCTTTGACACTCTCAGTCATATTCTCAAACCATGCACACTCAGAGTAATTCTCACCATTGTTGGGACATACAACAATTGAACATTAATAACGCTTTTTTGCATGATGATCTAGTAGAGATAGTCTTCATGGACCAACCCCCAGACTTCAAAGTTCTTGTCAAGCCTACCTTTGTCTGCAAATTGAACAAAGCCCTATATGGGTTCAGACAGGTCCCAAGGGCATGGTACATCAAGCTTAAAATAGCACTCAACAGTTGGGGTTTTCACCATGCAGTGTATGATACATCTTTGTTTCTTAAATATACAAGCAATGATCTTCTTGTAGCACTCATATATGTGGATGACATATTGATTACAAGAAGTAACCCCTCTATTCTTTTTTAGGGTTTGAGGCATTCAAGGACAATACTGGCTTATTCCTCACTCAGTCTAAGTATATCACTGATATACTCCATAAGATAAACATGTTTCTTGCTGAAAGCATTCCCACATAAGACAAACATGTTCCTTGCCGAAAGCATCCCCACACCCATGTGTCCTTGCCTATAAACTCATTGCAAAAGGAACACCCTTCTCAGACCCAACATTATACAGAAGCACCATTGGCCCCCTTCAACATTTAACCTTTACAAGGCCAGACATTGCATTTACTATGAATAAGTTGAGTCAGTTCATGTTTTCCTCAACTCAGGACCATTGGAAAGCTTGTGAAAGATTATTAAGATATATCAAAGGCACACCACATCATGGTCTCCATTTTAAACCAGCCTCTTCCATCAGTTTCGAGTGCTACTGATATGTAGATTGGGCCTCTTCTTTAGATGATAGGAAATCAACTAGTTGTTTTTATGTTTATTTTGGTGGCAATCTCATCAGTTGAAGCTCTAAAAAGTAAGCTGCCGTGGATAGGTCTAGCACAAAAGATGAATATTGAGCTCTTGCCCTTATGTACACTGAAGTAATGTGGTTAATCTCTTTGTTTTCTACACTTAAATTCATCTAGCATAAAACACCAGTAACCTGGTGTGGTAGCCAGAGTGTTTTATCTCTGGCATCCAATCTAGTGTTTCACTCGCACACCTAGTGCATTGAGCTAGACGTTCACTTCATTCGAGATCAAATAAATTGCAAAACAATCGAAGTAAGATACGTGCCTTCCTCTTCACATTTAGCAAACATCATGACTAAACCTCTCTCTACAACTTTCTTCACTCACTTCCATGCAAGCTCAGCCTGGTTTTGCCTCCCTTTCACTTGAGGGGGTTGTTAAAGCTCAAGCTCATTTATGCCACATGGACAGTGACAAGTGTGCAATTTGTCTAAATCAGTAAATTTATATAACTCAGCAAGCTTATCCTTCTGCCAAGTCTCTCACTGTCAACATGCCTCTCATTGGTCAAGAGCATCAAATATCCTATAACAACGTTGCCACAAGTCACTCAATGATTGGAGCTTATCCCTAGCCAACCACATTTCTTTTGGAGATTTGCTCTCATCACTCTTCTCGTGCTATCTCCATCTTTCTCTGCCCCTCTATCTCTCTAATCCTCTCTCTCTCTCTCCCTCCCTCCCCCTCTCTCTTTCTCTCTCTCTCTAGCTCTCTCCCTCACTCTCATTCCCTTTCTCTCTCTCCCCCTCTCTCTTTCTCACTCACTCACTCACACACAGTCTCTCTTTCGCTCCCTCCCCCACTCTCTCTCTCTCTCTCCCCCCATCTCCCCCTCTCACTCTCTCCATCTCTCTAGCTCTCACTCACTCACTCTCTCTCGCATCTATCTCTTGCTCTCTGTCTTTCTCAATCTGTCGCTCTTTCTCTCTCCCCCTCCCTCTCGCTCTCTCCCTCTCTCACTCACACACTCTCTCTTACTATATATCTCTCTCTATCTCTATATATCCTTCTCACTCACACACACACACACACACACCCTCTCTCTCTCTCACTCACACACATTCTCTCTCTTACTCACACACATTCTCTCTCTGTCTCTCTCTCCCTCTCGCTCACCCTCTCTCTCTCTCTCACTCTCGTTATATCTTTCTTTCTCTCCTCCTCTTGCTAACTCTCTCTTTCACCATCTCTCTCTATCTCTCTCTCTCTCTCTCTAGCTCTCACTCTTTGTCTCTCCTTTAGAATAATAACTTATTATTCTTTGATTTTCCTCTCAAATGTATAAGTGGTAGAATCCAATTCATTGTAGCTTAGCTTGTGCATTAATCATACACCATTTACAATTCCTCTTTTCAACTCAAACCAAACACAACAACCTTACATTCCCATTAATCTAGTAAGAGATCCAATACATTACCAAACATAGCAATCATGCATTTTCATTGATCATATTCCCACTAATCATATTCCTGCCAATCAAATTTCTACAGGTAATCTTAGAAACCTTGAATCAAACGGAGTGGATCAAGCCCGGATGAAATATACTCTGTGTGCTACATATGTCAGGAAGTATGTAATGATCTTAAACTTTTTTCTCCTTTAGTCCAACCTATGAAACGATGAATCCTTTCTCGAAAGCGAAAGCAATACCGACTCTGTTCTTTATTTTAGCTCCTTGACCAACAAAGCCTACAAAAAAGTGAGGATTGAGCATCTAACCGCATAGAGAGAGCAAAGGATGGACAAGATTGAGCATCTAACCATTCCCACCAATGGCATAAAAATGCACGTTGCTTCAATCGGCAAAGGCCCAGTTGTTTTCTTCCTCCATGGCTTCCCTAAACTCTAGTACTCCTCGTGCCACCAGCTCCTCCAGCTCTCCTCCTTAGGCTACCGAACCATCACCCCTAATCTCTGGGGCTACGATGACACTGACGCCCCACCTTCTCCTCCCTCCTACACTGCCTTGCACATCGTTGGTGACCTTGTTGGGCTTCTTGATCATCTGGGTATCGACCAGGTATTCTTGGTCGGCCATGATTAGGGAGCGGCCATGGCTCGATACTTCTGCTTGTTCAGGCCTGATAGGATTAAGGCTTTGGTCAATTTGAGTGTTCAATTCAGTCCATTAATTTAGTCGATGGCTCCAAGGCCCTGCTTGGTGATGATTTATATATATATGTCGATTTCAGGTGAAATGAATTCTAATATTTTTGTCGAAATTTACTTTTTATTTAATTAATTTAATTAATCATTGGATTTTGATATAAAAGAAGAATAAATGAATATAACTCTTTGGAGTAATAAGTGATAAATGTTATATATATATATATATA